>APFE031061011.1:0-11913 GCA_000404065.3 Pinus taeda | reverse complement strand
ATCCTACTTAGACCTAGCCAAATTCCACGAAACTTTTTGTGTGATCTAGTATGGTAATATACATCGACTCTAGACACTAAGATGTGTCAGGGGCTCAATCTTCAAACCGTCACCTCGGCTTTGGGGTAAAAATGAGTGAAAAAAATCCAGAGAATTATCCGCAAAAGAAGGGAAAAGAAGGGATAATTAACCGGATAAAGAAAACACTCCAAGGTGTACTCGTTTGCTGATCGAGTCCCACATCCTAGGCCTGTTACAAATTCAAGAAGCATCATACTAGCATCACTTATTACAATTCCCCGTAGGGTGTGGAATCTGGGTACAAAGAAGAAATATGATGAGAAGATAGAAGGAGAGTTAAAAAACTCTGTTGACTGATGACATCTGATGGTACATGTGTCCTCTGGATCATCCTTGGGCATGGAGTCGTCAAATAATCGTCAGGTGCTACTCCAGCAGTCAACAGTGTGTAGTGTGAAAATTCCAAAACTGAAATCCTATTGCAGCAACTGTAATTTATTTTCTAACTAATAATTATTTTAACAATTTATCTATTAAGGCAAATATCAAATAAATCACACTGTAACCTTCACATATAAAACTCCAGAAATAATAGCACTGGAAATTGAAAAAATACTAGCACACAATAAAAAGGACACTATTATTTTTGGGCAATTGTCCCGGAAAAACCCAACTTGGGAAAATCGACGCAGCAGTGAGGGTTTTTATTATTAAGCAGCAATGAAATCTAAGTGCAATAATCTGGATGTCGAATCTGGCAACCCTATAGAGAGAAATATTGGCAAAAATCTAGTGAGGATTTTTCCTCACCCCACAGGCAAATCCGACACTGAAGAATGGTCTCTGAAACCCTCTACAAATTGTTGTGCGTCACCCTCTGCGTGGGCTCTACGCAGGATCTAATTCGTACAATCTGGATCTCAATCTGAGCTACCTCTATTGTTTGCCACTGACTCTGGAAACGCTTCTCCCCACCTCAGCAAAATTCTTCTGCCACTGAAACACTAAAACGACTTCCCAAATCTGCAAATCGAATTGCCTTTAAAGGTTACTACGCAGTCCCTGCATCAACCTCACTGTGGCTCTTCTGCCTCTCTACAAATGCACTCACTGGATCTAGAAATCTTCCTCTGGCCTCAATGTCCCTGCCCCTCGTTGTTTCTTCTTCTTCACTGAAGCTCGTACTCTCCGGAAACTAACTGTTGCTACTCTGGAAAATCGAATTCTCGAAGTGGCTCTAGTGTATTCTCTATCACCACATCGATCCCTTCTTATATCTTCTTGTTGGGACTCCAATGGCCAAGATTAAATCTTAATTGATGGCTCAGATCATTTCTAGATTGATTCGTGTGAGTTTCTAGAGAAATCTCACCTCGACTTAATTAATTATGATTAATTAACCAATTTTTCCAAGTTTAGACTTAGGAAACATTAAAAAATAGGTTAATAATCTAATTAAGTCATTTCTAAGTGGAATTTCTAGAAACGATTTCTGGGTTTTGGAAATCTCATGCATTCTAGCATCTTCCCCAAATTTCGTGGCAAGAACACATTTGATGCTACAAAAACTAGCACTCCCTCTTGGTGAGAATTGTGTTCTCTCTAGTGCTACACATCTTGCCACAACACCCTGTCTCTGTATCACCTCCTGTCACGTTGTTGATGTCTGGCTGTTACTGCCCACCAACTACTGCGCCACTCTGATGTTGCATCGTGTTGCTGCTGACACTGCCTTATTGCTACCAACACTGCATCTATACTGCAACTCCTTTCATCTATTATTGTCGCTACTGCAATTGAGAAGCATCCAAAATACTGAATCATTTGTGTTCAGTATGATGCATTTATCTCCCAAGTCTCTGACTACTACTAGCATTTGCACTGTCACTAAAAACTTTGTGTTGCTGCCAACTCTGCACTGAGCTACCTACTCTGTTGTTAACACTGCACTACGCTCCTCAGGATCTGTCTGCTACTAGTTTGCAACTGTTACTCTAGTACTAACTGCATCAACTGCCATTGATCCATCCTGCTACTGAATATTGTGGGCCCCCCGGTAGCTAGGTAATGATCCATGAGGTGAACTCCTCAAGGACCCTGCCCATGTCTGCAACTCTCTGGGACTATAACTCCATAATGCACCACCTCTCACCTAGAGGTATGGCAACAAACATAGCAAAATCTTATCTACTCATACTGTTGTTGCTACTGCTTTGCTAATGCTTCTGCACTGCTGCTGCAACTCTTGTAATAATGAGTCTGATCTCCCCAGATCCTGAAGTACTAGCTTCCATAGGGATGCACCCTTTGAAACTAGACTCCCTCTGAGTCTCGATCTCCCTATGGGAAATCTCTTTGCTCCCTCCTGGCAACTCACACTGTCTTCCTGCACTAGAAACTGGACTGCGAAGTTCTACATTGGGAATCTTTAGGTTGGAACTACACCTGCATACTGCAACTGGGCAATTCACATTGCCTGTGTCACTAAATCTAGCTCTGCAACTGTCTCTCGGGTGTACTGACTGCAACTAGCTCTGCAACTGCCATCTAAATGATTGACAATGCCTGCGGACATTGAATCAACCATCGTAAATCTCGTCTACATTGATAAGTATCGATTACCTCTCTTTGTTGTTCTTTAGAGTCTCCTTAAGTTATGTTGCCCATAATTGTTGTTTTAATGGCGATAAGGGCCACATTCTCGAATTCTTCACTAGAGGTAATGCAGACTACGCATTTGATCTCAGTGGACATATTACAATATTTACTATTTACCACTATAGGATTTACTGTATATAGAGGGCCAAGAATCCCAATGAGATTTCTGACTACACCATTGATAGGAACATGGAAACGATCACAGTCCTATGGAGCCAGTCAAAAGGTCACCAAAAATCCATTAACAAAACCATTTGTATATGCTTCATCTCCCAAAAGACCTCGCATAAAAAATTTACAGTCCTTTATCCCAATTCATTTATTATCATTCTCTGACTGAAATGCCATAAATAGTGAATCAACTCCACAAACAGTAACATAATCATTGTCTTCTTAAGCAATAGGTCGAGCACAATAATGCGATCCTCAAAAAACTTGTTGAAATTTGGTAAATCTTTGGCAGAATCTGTAGCGTTCACATGCTCTCCCTCTTTATTAGATATTCTTAGTAGAAGTTGCCATGCACTTGTTATTTCATATCGCATTTGAGATCCAATAACCACTAGAATATGAAACCCAGAGAGATTATCTGCCTAACCAAGCAATGTATCACTTAAACATGCAATCCTAGAATCATTGATGTGTGCCTCAAACTTTCTTGCCATTTCTCTCATGTGTCTCTCTTGTATGGCATTGATAATCTTCCCTGTATCATTGCTAATGACCTTTGTCTGTTTTGGACATGGAGCACCATATGTAATATAACCCATGGTCACTCTGCTAGGTAATGACACGGCATAAATAGCCCAATGCCCTGCATAAACAAGAGCTCCATGTTCATTAATAGACATGACTCATGGCTAAGTGATCCTTGGAGCCTTCCTAGACATCTGCCATATTCCATCAATGTTGATCTCATTCCTTTCAAGTAGAATGTCTACAATGGTTTCTATTGCAAAATGATACTCTTTCAGAGCAAATCGCACATATTCATCCTTTAATGCTTTATCCTTGGACCCAAATGCACCATAACATCCTCTTTCGTTTGATAAAAGATTTTTTCAAGAGCGATCATGTCAGTCTATAGAATGAGATACTCAGCATATGCACCAACTTCTAAAAGGGTTGCTCCTATTAACCACGATAGGTGGTTTCTCGCGAATATTTCTTCCTCAACAATCCTTGGAGCACAAGCACGAACTATTGAACTAAAAAAATTAGATTTTCTCACACAAATGTGATTTTTTGGCCCTAGTCTATCTAAAAGCTTCTCATCTCCTTCCTCAGGTTCAACAAAAAAATTTCTACCAAAGGAATAAATATCTTCATATCCTCTTTTAGGTCCTCAAGGGTGCCAATCCCAAAACATGTAGCAATTTTTCTAGCATTTGGCCAGAAGAGGGTTTCATGCAATAAACCAGTTTTCTTCAGCCATGTTTCTTTGTCTCGAGACATGTCCATATACTTCATTTCTCTAAATTCAAAGGCATTTTTTAATGGATCGTAACCAAGCCCATATGATTTGTTCTTTGGATGAATGATAAAGACAAGTGTGTTATGATGAGCCTGAACCACAACATCAACATCCTCATCCAATTCATTAGTTTTCTCCTCTCTAATGACTTCTCTTTGCAAATGTGGTTGTCTTTCAACACCATATCCAATTTTTGGTGATAGAGAGGATTAATTATTTTGTGCAAATGCAAGGAAAGCTTTTTGAGCCTCCCAACGTGACTTTGGTGAAAATATACCTTCTTGCCTTTTGAATGTTTCTAATAGCTCTTCCTTTTCACTATAATCTTTGTCATTTAGAGCTTCTAGAATACAACATCTGCAACCATATACTCAAATTCAAAATAAGGGCAAATTTTGTGAGAGAGGGGTTCGGCATTGGTAGGCTCCTTACATTTTAAGGCTTTGTAAATATGTCCTCCAACCAATTGATCACGTGTTTTTGAAAATCCCTATATTAAAGAATCTGGTTTGTTGTCTGCAGACAAGAACGGTCTCCAACACCATCAAACAAAAGAGGAGCAAATGGACCAGTTATTAGTTGACGGGTAGGAATAATAGAGCCAATGAACCGAGAGGCCCTCCACGTTGAGAAACCAAGTACTATAAGATAATGATTGATTTCTCTTAACTTGATAATTATTTGTGAATGTTTGTTGGCTTCTTATTACTTATATTATCTTCTTCATCAAGTAATTATACAAATGTGCAGAAATATAAAGATCACAAAGAGACAAAGAACACCAAAAATTAGGCTCCAAGCCAAGGCAAAACCTCACAAGGGTGAAAACCTAACAATCCTTCTTATAGAATTAGATTAAAATGAGATATCCAAGACCCAATACCAAGACCAAGACCAAAAACTGTCACAAAGATCCAAATCAACCTTGCTCCAAGTCTCCTCCAATCATGTCAAGTGCTAGTAAACGCTTGGTTAGACTCTTCTAAAATCTAATCAAATCACACAATTTATCGGACCAACAATGAAGGCCAAATTTCAGCCCTATAATTTTCGCAGAGATGCCACAGAATCCTTGAATGTGTGAGCATAAACAAGACGGAAAACCCAAATTTTTATCTCTCCTTAGACTTCCTTCTCTCACCTTAGACTTCCTTCTCTCTCCTTTGACTTTGGCTCTTTTTCTTCATGATTAGGTACAGAAATCAATGATGATGTGATGTGTGAATGTATGTCTCCAAGAGGTCGATTTGACTCATATATATACCTATCCAAGAGGGTCGAATAGCTGCCACATAGGCCGACTTGTCCAATGAGGGTCGACTTAGTCTTGTGTTAACTCTTTGACTCAAAATAAAACTTCTTTTTCTTTTTTTCTTACAAAAGCCCAAATATGACTTGACTCAAATACATTTCTTTTTGACTCATAATAAATTATCTTTGACTCTTTTGAGTCTATAAGCATGAAGAACATGCTTTGAAAAAAAATAAAATAATAATAATAAATGTCAATGATAAAAATTACATTTTATTACATTATGAAGACCAACACTAGTTACATTTTCAACACTCCCCCTTAACTAGGGAGGTATTCATAATGACCCAATAGGATACTCTCAAGTTGAAATATTCATATAAGAAAGGATTCGGATAGATAAGCATCAATGATGATAACATCATCATAGCCAGCATTGTCAAAATACCAAGGCCTTGAAAAGTAAGCTCTATCTCTCCACAAGATCAGAGCACAATGTTGGGAGGCATAAATTTTGGACACCACCTGGGTATTCACCAAGGTATGCCCCCACAGGACCATTTCCTACTCTACTGTCACAATATTTGACACCAGGAAATGTCGGTACTCAGGACTATTCTTATCTTAAATTAATGTACTTGACTTATGGCGGATAGTCCTGGTCACAGTATAGATCTTCAAAGAATATCGGTCCCAGATGCTTATCCAATCCACCATTCTCCCTACCAATGTTCATGCACTAGGCTTATGGTTGTGAGGCTTGGTCATAGTACATGACACATGGAGAACACGATGTCCACCCTCACTCCCTCCCAGGGAGGAGATCTTCACTCCCTCTCAACCAGGAAGCAAACATCCACAAGCCTAAGCTTCTCTCATAAAAATACTCTGAAGAGACATTTCATCAATGCATCAACGACTTGTTCGTCCTGAGGAGATCCATTGTAGCTTCTCGAATTCTATCTACATCACATCATAACAAGCTTTGACCTTCCTGGTTTTCTGACAATCTTCCTATCCACTCCAACGTGTCATCAAATAGTCCATCACACCATTTTACAGAGCCAAACTGCTTCATAGCTAATCGTACAAACTTTCATGTTCTCTTCCTTCATAGTGCAACAAAAAACTACTTCATGCTCTATCCAGAAATATACCCACTTTAAAATAGATTCAACCATTGTTAGTATCTGTATTTATCATTAGCACAACAAACTCAATAGATGTAACCTCAAATCCCAAGTTGTAAGATCCTTTATGTTAATTTCTAGTTCTAGCTCCCTCTGAAGTCAATAGCACTTCCTTCGCATTATAAGAGAATCTAGCTTCACATTCTTCCAAGAAATTACATTGAATAAGTAGAAATGAATAACATTAGTTCTTCCAATGATGTATTCAAAATTCGAAACAATCAGCTGCTGGATCAAAGCTCTTTAGTGATATAGTCATATATCTATAAATTGTCAACCAACCTACTAGGAGAACCCTGATAATAAGCATATTTTGACTTTTTGCCCAACTATCTAGAAGTAATATATCTTATCAACATGTATTGTGTTCTACCTCCAACTACCTTTGAAGATAATGTCTCTAATCCATGAGTCCCTCTTAGATATATAATTGCAAGGTCTTTTATGAACATAAGACTCCTCTATGATAAGAGTAACCTTCTGAAGCAAGTGAATTTCTTCCTTTGGCTGATAGAAACTACTTTTGAAGCTTCCTTCTATGCTGCCATATAATGTATAAGTTGCCTGCTCTTGTTGAAAAATATTTTCTACTTCCTTCTAGTTCTTGCATTTATCAAAATCTGCTTCCGAAATGCTTTGTGCTAGTAGTACTATTTGACTAATTTTATTGTGTGAGATCAACTTCGTTTTCACTGAAATCATAGTGTTGCAAATTGATTTATAACTCTTTTTATGTTCCTATTGACAACCTATAGTCCTTGCAGCTAAGAGAGATGATGGTTGTCTTTAAATCTTCCTGATGTGGACAGCATGTCAGACATCAGCAACGCAGAGGACGATGTTATGAAGTCAGGGTGATGCTTTAGTGGGAAGCATTGCTAGAGCACATTCCTCGCTAAGAGGGAGTGTTGATTTCTGGTAGCATTAGATGTGCTCTAAGTCTCAAATTTTGCTGAGAGGCTTAGACACATGCATTTTCCAATACCCATAAATCGTTTTGGGAAATTCCACCCGGAGACAATTTTATTAAAATAATTAATTATTTTTAATGGGTCCCTAACTCTAAACTTAGGAAATTAAAATAATTAATAGATATTAATCTAAACTATGGGTGTAACTTCTAGAAGAAGGCAGAGATCAAGTCAAAATGATCCTAGCCATTGATTAGAATCTAATCTAAGTCGTTGATTGATCAATGAGAGGATTATAAGAGAAGGCTTGATGGGCACTTGGAGAATACACTGAGAGAGTTCAAAAGATTGAATTTTTGAAGCAGAGCAGCCGTCGGAGAGAGATTCGAAGTGAGATTTTGCAGTGAGGGGCAAGGATAATATCCAAAGAGAAATCTTTCCCAGTTGGAGGATACTCAGCAGACAAGGCAGAGGAAGATCCAGTAGTGGCAGCGCTAAGCCAAAGGGGCTGACGCATAGCCACACAAAGGCAGAGCAGAAGCCAAAAGGGAGTCTGCAATTTCAAAGGAATTCAAGTTTCAGAAGCCAGGAGTCAGGGTGTGAGACCGAGAAGCAAAAATCGAATCACCTTGGCAGCAAATCGACCAACCAGAGGATTGACACTATCCCTAATGATCTTGACGCTAGGCTGACACAGACACTACACAGAGGCAGCACAGAGGCAACCAAAAAAGCCGGGGACAATATTTCTGGGGCTGGATCAGCCAGGATTTCCAGTGATAGTGTGAGGTAATCTCACAAATCTCTTTGTCAGGTTTATTCTCTGTAACTGGAATGTCGAGAAGGCTTCCAAAGATGTATTCAAATTTCAGATTTTACTACTGCATAATAATAAAACCCTCAGATTTGTTACACCGGTTTTCCCACATTGGGTTTTTCACGGGACGTTTGTCCAAAAATAACGGTGTTATTGTGTTGTATTTTCTTTCTTGCTCAGTGTCTTGTTTCCGCATATAAATTAATTAAGTGAAGGTTACAATGTATGTATTTCAATATTTGTTGTAGGAAACTGCAAATAACTTGTTCATATAAATCTAACAAGTAGGAGAAATATCATCAATTGCTACAATAGGAATTCCAGTTTAGGAATTTTCACACTCAGCTGGTTGATCAAATAGGCCGAAATTCGGCCCTAAGGTAGCCACAAAAAATAAACGTACCAGTCTACAAACTTCTATCAAATCCACAATCAAGGAATGCGTTCAACTCTAGTCAAAGTCCCAATGTAAGAGCGAAATTACAGTCAGCAAGAATTAATGTGCTTATGAAGTATTTGGCTTCCAAAGATGATCTGAACTGAAGTCAAACAGATGTCAAAAATGCCCAAGTCAAATATTGTTAATGTAGCTCCAATAAGAAATGTCAACGCAGCTGAAAGAGTCTTCCTTTTGTCCTTGTCATATGTGGTGTCTCTCTTTGAATTGCAAATCGAACTTGCTTGGTGATTGTGCTTCAAATGAGTGCCAACGATGCCCAATACATATGAGTGTGAGGAGGGTAATTAGCCCTAAGTGGGGCCAACTTGTAGAGTTGTGAGGTCAACTTGTTCAATTTACAATTATGATTTTTCTTAATGGTTTCCAATGAAAAATGCCGACCGTCACTATTCAAATTTTCAACAATATCTAAATGTTTTATCTTTTATGATGGTCATCTCATGAAATACATTTATTTTTGTTTTGATGTGATTTTGTATTATCTGTCAAAACTCATGTCTTGGGACAAATATCATATTTGAGCATCAATGTTTGTGTTGAAAATGTAGCGAGTGAAGGTCTTCCAGCTTGTGCCTTAGCCAGTGAAAACCTCAATTTGTCTTTCTCTAGCATGAGTGAGAGCTCAAGAGGTAGACTTCAGTTATGGTCAGTCTATTTCTAGTTTACTGAAAGAATCATCAAGATTGCATGCATAGAGTTGGAGCTTTAGTTACGTGGAGTCTTCTTCAGTTTGACTACAAAATGAGGTGGCAGTTACAAGTTCAATTAGAACGAGTTAGTCTTCAATGTTGAATGGAGAGAGAATGGGTTAAGAACTCCAGTGTTGATTGGAGAGAGGACGAGTACAACTCTCAGTTAACTCACAATAGGGACTTGAGCTTCTAAATTGAGGCAGGCCTTTTCGCATGCTCAAATTGGGTCTATAAAGAGGAGGACGGAGGCACAAGATCGAACAAGTTTGTGAAATCAATTATTTGTGTGTGCACACGCAGATTTGAGGATCTTGTGCCCTAAGAAATAGGAGGCCACAAGTGCGCAAGGAAATAGGGGATTTGCACTACAAAATAGGAGTCAGAATTTGCGATAGGAAATAGGAGGATTTGGGCAAGGAAATAGGGGCTGCTAGTGCACAAGGAAATAGGAGCAGGGATCAGGGGATTAGAAGAGCAATTCAAGGCTAGTTCAGAACGAGAACTGTGTTCTCAGAGAGACAGATTGCTTTGTAATAGATCCAATTGCTTAAGGACTGTCAATAAAATACCAAAACAAAGAAAGCAGGTTTTCCCATTTGGGTTTCTTGGGTAAAACAAGCGTGTCAATTTGTGTGAATGTGTTTTTATCTCTCAATTATTTTCCATCACTTATAGATTGTTAAGAAACTCTGTATCTTGGTAAAAGTAAATTTGGTTTCAGTTTTCAGTTGCCTTGTTTTCAGTAATTCATCTAAGTAGTTGCAGAGTTTCAAGAAGATTAACAGTCTGATGTACCACTTGACATCTTATATTGCAGTTTTATTTTCTATATAATAATACGTTTGTTTGATGTGAATGTTGATGTTGCTTTACAAATTTAAAAAATTTAAAAAAAATTATTATTCTTGTATGTTTTTAAGCTTCCCAATAATTTCAATATTTTCACTGCTATTACCAATAAGTTATATGCCAAACCATTGGCAATAAATTCCTAATAGCAATAAACGTAAAATTGGTTTTAAATCATAAGATTTATAAATTATATTAATTTAATAGCCAACTTATGAATTCTCTCATATGGAAGTTACATACATTGAATGAAATGAGCTCTCTCTTTTGAAATTACAGACATATATAAAATAAAACAACCAAAAAGTTAAGTCAAGTAAGTCGACATTTAATGGAAGACCTAGATAAAAATTTCCAAACATCAATATACGAAATAAACCATAATAGAAGAAAATCCAAAGTAATTATAAATATAGAATAGGACAAAGAGAGCTTCGCACTCATGGTGAAATGATTTTTAAAACATTTACTATTCCAATAAAAGTTTTTCCTTCTTCGTTATACTTCCACAAGATTATTACCTTATCCTAGATTTTTTTAATATAATGTATGCATTTACAATTTCATAAAGTTGCTAAAACGTTACTAGAATTGACCCACGAACCCAACTGTTATTTACCCAGCTAATTTTAAAATTCACCATTCACTTCTTTCTTTTCTTTTTCAATAGGTCTTGGTCTCCTAATTTACTGAATATTAAAGTTTTTTCCAAAAAACATGTATGCAATCACTTTTTTTTGGCGACAATTGCGATCCATTAATGGCCAAACAGATTCCAAGTTTGGACCAAATTCTAAATGCATATACAGCTGTTTCAAAGGACTGTCCCATATTATGAGGCTTTGCAACTCAATTGAGAAGGGATTCTGCCAATGTTGCTTATTGCAGAAATGAAATATGATGATCTAAAGCTTTAATGGTCTAATTTTAAGTCTTAAATTCATCCTTTAAGGTAAATTTTAGTCTTTGTCAACTTTCATGTTCATATACATTGCTCTTAAAAATGGGATTCACTACAATTGGAGCAGATATCTACATATAGAAAACTTTGTCAAAGGATTTTCAAGCATATTGGTTGCACGAAAAAAATTTGATGAACTGAATATGAGCTCAAATATTCCAACAGTAGTTTTAAATTCATATTCAACTTGAATATCATTATCAGTACTTGCAGACAGGATATTTAAATTGCACAGTGAGCAGAATATCTACTATTTGAATACATTAGAAAATATCTACATCGAAGTGAAATTGAATTCATATGTACCTGCTTTTTGGTCAACGGGAAGGTGGCTATTTTCACAAGAACTGTCAGTGTAATAATTGCAAAACCATATGCATATGGGACATGCACTGTTGTAAGTCCATCCTTCAAGACCTACAGAACAACCACTAAGATTAGGCAAAGAAAAACTTTAAGAATTCAAACCTTCTTGATGATATTCAAGATGCAAATTTGTCTTAAAATTTGGCCTCCACTCATGTGGCCAGCTAAAAGAAGAAAGTAAAAAAATGAACGTGAATGACAGAAGCTCATAGGAAATGTATAGCATTAATGCCATAGAATCAAAAATAATTATTTAACCTCT
>APFE031061008.1:113753-129550 GCA_000404065.3 Pinus taeda | reverse complement strand
TGGCTTTATATTATTATTGTTAGGTCGGCTAGATTATATTGTGACTCCTTAGACTCCTATATATAGGAAGGAGGTTTTTTCATTTGAATCATCCAAGAATTGTTCATTTATGTAATGTAAAGGAGGTTGTCCCCTCGAAGAGGCTGAATTCTAAGGCGTTGATCTATCCTTTCTATCTTTTCTTGAGCTAGTTTCATAACAATAATTGACAAGAGGAAGATAATAAATGACACATAACACAATATGTATTCGGGGAAAGCCACAACTCAAAACCCCACATATATATATTGCATTAATCATAAATCCAAGATGAGAATACAATTCTTGTTCTCACAAGAACAATCTATGCACAAGTATAATCAACCCTCAGCTCACAAGCTAGCTCAAACCAAACTCTAGGCCTATCATACAGCTCTCCAAGCCCCTTATTTCCTTGCACAATTCCCAGGATGAATAGTTTGTATTTAAAGAGAATTCATGCTTCCAAAACTATGCAATCCAAACATAGGTCCTTCTCTGATTCAATGCATGATATTTACAACTTAGTAAATCATACAATTGATAGTACATTGTCTCTGCACTCTAGTCTCAACTGAGTCTTTCTCTGAACTGACATGCATGCGTTTCTCATGAGGGAATCTTCAGTTAACTGGAGTAACACTTGTGGATTCACTAGTGCACTAACTGAATACTAATCCTCTACTAGTTCAACAAACAATTAGAACTAGTTTAACTGACTATAACTTAGTAAATTGAGTTATCTAATTACAACTCAATCTAAACTCATGACCCCTAAAATTTAGGGAGAGCATATACACGACTTCCAACTCAAAATTCCAAAGCTAATTAAGTTAATTAAACTTAATTAACTGTTTACAAGTTTCTATGAGAATAGAATTTGATTTTAATTCACAATTTAATTCAAGGAAAAATTAAATTGGAATTTCTTGATTCTAATTTTAACATTTCTTGTTTCTAGTTTCAACACTCCCTCTCAATAAGAAAGGAATTCAACTCAATCCTGCTCCTGAACCTTTGGAATATTCTGCATGCAACACTTTTCTCTAGTGTTGTTGCTACAACAACTCATGAAATTAAAAAACATCCAACTTGAATTAGTATGATCCATCTGTCATCAAAGTCTCTGACTGTTACTACCTCTGTCGACTGAAAACTATGTGCTTCTGCTAACTTTGTCTTTCTGCACTATTGTCAACTGTTCTCTGCGCTCTTCAGTATCTAACTTCTCTAGCCTCTATCACTCTGATATTTTACTGCATCAACCACTATTGATTCCTCATGCTACTATGTACTTTGGGCTCTCGTAGAAAAGTACGATCCATGAGATAAAATATCTCAATGGACCCTTGCTCAGGTGCTCAAAATTAGGCTCAAAACTCAAAGTGGTAGAATCTTATTAAAATCAGCTTCAGTTCGAAGTGATCATCATCCTGATTCCAACAGTGCGAACAACACTTGAATCCGAGCTCATATGAAGAAGTTAGAGAAAGTCAAAGTTTAGGTTTGACTTGGACACTTGGCATGCGTGGATGACATGGAAAGACCCTTCAGCAGATGGGGAGGTGCCAAGTGGCAAGCCGCCATTGACCTCACATTTCACAAATTAAATGTCACAGGCAGATCGGCGTTAAAGAATCGGCCCTAGAACAAGCTAGGGTGTAATGCGATGAATCGGCTCCCAGCGTACCTAGGTTGCGATGTGATAATTGCAATCTCACATCACAAAAGTGCAGAGTCTCGTATATTTTTTACCCCCCCTTGACTTCGTTGATTGCGAATTGTGATGGATCTTGGATGTGATAAGATTATGGGTTCCAGTTAATAGTTCTTTTGGCTCCGTCGTATCGTAATCACTCATCGCCCTACCGTGTTCACAGATCATAAGACCATAAGTTCTCCACCAATTACAATTTTCGATGGAACAGTTGCTGGATAGATAATGGACCACTGCACGACAATTTTTTTGCCCAGTTAGTGCAATTTTGGAATGAAATTGTAGGTTCATGTCAGAAATGGTGCAATTTATGGAGCGAATATTGGGAGAACTAAGAGAAGTCATAACTTCTTCAGTTTTCAACCAAATGGGATGCAAAAAGAGGCTAGAGAGCCATGTTTGGATATTTTGGACTCATTGGAGCAAGTTTCGGAAGCATTTGATAATTGTAAAGACGTATTTTTACACTTTTGTGCATAATAGAGAGGCCCAAGCCATTAAAAGCTGGACAAAGGAGACGTAACCTAGGAGGGGTGAACTCCTTTATCATGTTCTTGTTGTAATTTTTTTTTATGATGTTATGTACATGTTTATGTTGTTTTTCAGTTTCTTATTTATGTTAAGTTTCTCATAAAATTAACATAAAAACTCATCATTGCACTTGCCAAAATTTATGAATCCTTAAGCACAATGAAAGCATTTTGTTTCTAATCTAAGGAGGATCTTAGAACATCAATCTAATATTGTAAATCAGATCATTTTGGTATTAGAGATTTAGGTTTTCTTTGTGAAATAAGGATTTAACTATTTTCAATTTTATGTCATGCTTAAAAGGTAAAAACTCA
Source organism: Pinus taeda (assembly GCA_000404065.3). NCBI lineage: Eukaryota > Viridiplantae > Streptophyta > Pinopsida > Pinales > Pinaceae > Pinus > Pinus taeda. The sequence continues at coordinate 126,970 of APFE031061008.1, read as the reverse complement.
AAAGAGAAGGGAAGCTGGTTGGAAGCCCTGAAGTTGGGTCAACACTAGTTTAGCCTTTAGTTGCAGTTGAGACTCCAGAGATCATCTCTCATGAAGGAGAACCTACAAACATTACAAAATATGAGAAGACCTTTAGAAAGGCTTTCTTTGATATCACAGAGATGGTAAAGGTCCTCTATGAAGAGAGGAATACCAAGTTTCAAGGGGAAAGTCACAAACCTCCCAAAGGAGAAGGCTCTTCAGGAGGAGCTAATGGAAATGGAGACAAACCTACACCCTCTTCACCATCTTCTTCATCTTCTTCCTCACAAGCATCTTCAACCACTTCCACTAACACAACCCTTACAAATACTCGTCATCATACTTCAAAACGAATTCGTAAATCACCTTTTTTAAAACTTGATGTTAAATTTGAGCTGCCCATGTATAATGGTGAAGTGAATGTAGAGAAGTTTGATAATTGGATTCGTCAGTTGGAGATTTATTGTAGCATTCAAAATCTTCAAGAGGATGACATAAATATTCAGTTAGCTTCCTTGAGAATGGAGGGTGCAGCACTAGTATGGTGGGAATCAAAGACCCAAGAGGAGATTAAAAAACACAGTAAGATCTCAATTTCTTGGAATGATTTCATTGTTGCAATCAAAATACAATTCTACCCTCTAGCTTATATGCATAAATCTATCATGAATTGGCAGAACTTTAGACAGCTTAAAGGTCAAAATCTGCAAGATTACACCCAAGAATTCAGAAATGTGCAATCCACTCATCTTGAGGCAAGAGGAAAAAACGCCCCAGAAGAAGGCAGTAAAAATCCATTTAAGAGTAAAGGAAAGGAAAAGGCTTTCAAATGGAAGGCAAAGAAAAATGTGTCTATCAAAAAAGAAGGAGAGAAAATTACATGTAAACATTGTTCCAGAGAGGGTCATGATGAAGCTCATTGTTGGAAGCTTCATCTTGAAATGAGACCAAAGAAAAACAACAACAAGGGAAAACAAAAAAAAACTACAACCACTCAACACGATTTGGGATCTGATTCGGGCAATGAAACTAAAATCACAACCATGGGGTTAAAAGGAAAAGCATCCATTGCTAGCACTAGTTCTTCAAACTCACAAAATCAAACTCCAAATGAAAAGAGGAGAATAGAACTTTTTCACATAAGGTTGATATCAAAACACAACAAGAATGATACACTTTTCGATAGTGGCTCTCAAGCCAATCTTATCTCTGAAAACATTGTCTAAAGTTTAAACTTGGAAATCGTTCCACATAATAAACCATATCCACTTGGATGGGTGTGTGAAAATGTGCAATTGCAAGTCACTAGAAAATGTAAACTGAGATTCGCTATTACTACAAATTTCATAGATGAAGTGGAGCTTGATGTTGTGTCATTGGATATCTGTGGCATAGTTTTTAGCAGCCCGCACCTTTATGATAGAAAAGCTATTTTCCATAGACATGAAAACAAATATCATTTATTCAAAGGTGGAGTAGAATATATTGTGAGGACTCCTAGAAAGAAAATAAATCTTTCGCTTGTTCATGCAGGGCAGATGAAAATACTAGTGAATTTGAGCAAGAATGTTTTGCTTCTAATTATCAAACCAAAGGATGATGTTGATAATGAAGCTTTTAAAGGTTGTGATTCAGATTTCAAATCTGAATTGGTTGACGTAGTTAACCAATATGACGAGATGTTTCAGGAACCAAAGGGATTACATCCCAAGAGAGGAATCCAGCATGAGATACAGTTGTAGCAAGATTGTCCTCTTCCTAACATTAGCATGTACTTGATGTCAGTGATGGAACCTGCAGAAATTAAGAAGCAAATTCAAGATTTGTTGAATAAAGTGATCAACAAACCATCTTCCTCACCATGTGGTTCACCTATTGTCTTGGTGCCCAAGAAAGATATAACATGGCGCATGTGTGTGGACTTTAGTGCATTGAACAAAATTACAATAAAGAATCGCTACACCCTACCCAGAATAGATGATTTACTTGATCAATTGAAATATGCAAAGTATTTTACGAAGTTGGACTTAACAAGTAGCTACCATCAAATTAGAATAGTTGAAGGAGACATTTGAAAGACAACATTTAAAACAAGGCAAGGTGTGTTTGAATGGCTAGTTATGTCGTTTGGTTTATGTGTTTCTTGCACTACATTCATGTGTGTTGTTAGAGTCGGTCTAGTTATCCCTCCATCAGAGATCAAAAGCTCTTTTTTGCATTTCATGTTTTAGGTGTCCCATCCGTTTTGAACAGTTGCATTTCGTTAGGCATGCCATAACTCTGATGGAGCGGTTTGTGTCACTCATTCCCCTCGTGCTTGGCACTGCTGGTTCAGGTCTATTCATTAAAATAAGTTTTCAAAGGTCATTCACAATCATGTTTTAATTTTTTAGGTTTTAGGTCTAGGGTTGAGTCATTTTTGTCTTGAAAAGTTTTAGAAGACCAGCAGGCCAGAGGGATGTCTTTGATAGATCATCATTCCAATAATTTTCATCATTGTACAGTTAAATTAGGACTTCTCTTCAAAATTCTGTTTTGAAGATATGTCGCCTTCTCATTTTTGTAAGAAATTGTCAAAATTTTCAATTCTTCAAATGTTCAAGTGCAGCCTTCGTCTCCTTTGCCAGAGCATGTTACAACTATCCCTGCAAACAAAAATCAACAAAGAGCTTCAGTCCAAACCTTAGAAAAGAAAAAGAAAATCAAAAAGCATCATTGTATTAATAGGCCAAAAGTGAAAGTGCCCAAAACTTTACAAAGTGGGTTTTTGAAGTTAATTTATTCAAATTAGATATTTTGGGTGTATATAAGGTGAAACAAGTCTTTTTGATTCACCACATATCAGAGCAAGAGCATTTCCAAGATTGGAGGGCGAAAAAACTGAGTTTCAAACCCTCGAGGCAAAGTGAAGGTGCACGCTACGCATAGGACTTGTGCGCTACGCACTGGGTGGTGCGCTACGCATAGGGAGGTGCGCTACGCATACAACTGGCATGCTACGCATCCATTCCAGCGTTATGTTTTTGTGCCTAAAACTTATCAAATCACCCTGAAAACTACAAGTAGGTGTTTCTTTGACTCAAACATCAAGTTGAAAATTGTCTAATGTGTGTTTGAAGAGTGGAAGTAGTGTTGGGTATAAGGGAACAAATCAAACCCTAGGCCCTTATTGAAACTTTATATAGGGTATTAAAAGATATTTGAGACAGCAGTACTTCATACCACAATATGTTTTGTGATTGTTTTTGTGCCCAAAGATACCAAACATAATATCCATTAGGGCAGAATTTTTATGATGCTTCAGCTGGCTTTTTGAGGATACATTGAAATTGGGATTTCATCACACCTACAACATACACATTGCAGTCTTCCTATTGCACCTATTTTGTTCTCAAAACCATGTCAGATACAGAGTCATCTTATGAGCAAGAAAATGAAAGTGATTCCACCACGGAGGGAAATGTGCCACAAAGACCTCGCAAAGGTGGCAAAGGTGGTAAACATATTAGATAAGAGACCACTTCTATGGTACAATTGCAGGCTTGCCCACTTGCCATGGATTGCTTTCGCCATCAGTCATGCTATCATTTTTGTGAGCTAATTTCACAGTTGCAGCATCATCGTGAATTAGCTTGCTTGTTTGTTCTCCATTTACATGATGGCCATGTAAACCTTGTTGGAGTTGATTTCATTTTGTCACCAGAAACCATTGCAGAAGCCATGGTAATTCCGAATATCGGGGAGCAATGGAATAAGCGTCAACAGCTAGAGAAATCATATTATGAGCCATATATTAAAGCAGGGTATATGAAGCACTTGAGTAGATTTTTTCCTTTCCACTACCTGAATGATCCGTTTGCACCTTTGATGAAACTTATCATCCGGTATTTCAGTTGTGAGGGCAGATTCTCACGTCTTTACGCATATCATGTCTGTTTGTTGATGCATTTTACAAGGGTGCATCTGATGAACATCCCATATTTTATGTTTCGCAACATAGAGAGGATGGTGCCTTTAGTGTAAAAGAAGAGCCCAGCACATCAGCACAGGAGCATATACCATTATGCATTGATCAAAATCGTGGTGATTCATCAGCTGACACAGCAGGGCATTACATGGGAGGATTTTATTGCTCGTGACCTTTTCACAGCACCTCAGCCACCATCAGAGATAGTTCATGATGAGGGAGGGCCTTCACAACAGCTTGACATTCCTGAGACCGAGCATGTTGATGCTCCAGTGTATGTGACATATCAGAAAGGCCACAGGGCCTTATTTGCAGCCGCACGACGAGCACTATCTCCACCCGGGGTGGAAGGGGTCTCGTTGACTTCATCACCAGAGCGAGTATTATCTCCACATCATGTGGAAGGGGTCTCGCTTCTATCTACAACACAGGTACAAAGTTAGGACAGGGGCAAGAGACCCATGGTTGATGAGGGTCCTTCAGGAGGCCAGGACACAGATATCATTGATCTTTATTCCAGCTCTCCTAGTTCCGAGCTAAAGGAGATCATCCGAGAACAAAGGGATGAGAATGAGTCACTGCAAAAGAAATTGCAGATGGCGAAGTGGGTGATCAACTATTTGGAGCAGCGCAACAAACAGTTGGAAGATGAGCATGAGCTTTATGAGTTGCGAAAGATCTGCGAAGACCAGGAATTAGTCCGAAGGAGACCCGGTGTTTTGACACCTATTGATAGGGAATCAATGCTCATCCGGGTCAACACTCATTTGGAGAAGTTGTTGGCAAGGGAAAATAGGGACAAGGAAATGCTTCGCCACATGAAGACTCACTATTTGGCTCGCATGCATGTTTGCAAAGTGAGAATCAAGGTCCTCAAAAGGCATTTGAGCAAAGCACAAAAACAACGCAAAAGGCCTGACCCGCTTCGAGTTTTGGCTGAGGCTTCACTAGTTGAGCATGATACATGATGGAGGGTCGTCACTCCAATTTTGGGCACATTTGGAGAAAATTTTGTCATTTCAAAAATTTTTGGCTTAAGAAACAGGTTTTTGGGTTCTACGCGTAGCACGCTACCCTGAAGATTGGGAGGTACAAATGATAAATGGCTTGTAGTTTTGGATTTTTCATGAAGAAATACATATGTTCAGCCATTTCCGAAGCATTTCATTGAGATTTGGGTGGTCAAAATGTCCAAAAACATCATGAAAACCACCTTGCTGCCACCTTTTCCAACAGCAGGAAGTACCTCTGGGAGAATGCAGTTTTGAGGGGGTAAATGAGCTCCAAATTGGAAAATTCCACTTGGGTTGGAAAGTAGACATCCACGGCTTTCCAACGAGATATCATGAGCTCAATTGGCAGGTCGGGAAGTGCCCCAAACAAAGGCTCAAAGGGGCGTTACACATAGCGATCAGGGGCGCTACACATACAGTTTTTGGCCCAGATTTTCACCTTCAGCTCAGGAATTCGGCTAGTTTTCACCAGTTTCACTCTTTGATGTAATTTTTCACCCAAAATTATGTAATTTGATGTATGCAAGGTAACATGTCACTTATCTACCTTCTTCTAGATGATTCATTCACAAAATAGCAAGAAACTAATGTAATGAATCAGTTTCCTTCTTTTTAGAGGCAGGTTGTTTGGTCATCTAGATTCTTGCTGTTTAGAATTTGTTCAAACTTCTCCTAGAAGGAGGAGCTCAACCCCTAGAGGTTAGGGAGTGAGGATAGCTTGGTCTATATATGTAAATTTTCATTCAGTAGGAGAGGTTGGACTCTTGGGAATAACTTGAGACTATATTGTACATACCTTATTTGCATTTTGGCAAAGGAAAGACCAGGGTTTTGCAGCACTATTTGGGATTCATGTGGCTTTATGTGTTGATGGTGTTTTTCTCTCAGTACTTGTAAGTTGTGTATGTGTACCATTTTATTTACATAATCTTCTGTAATTAAACAAATGAAGTGTTAAGGTAGAATCCATGAACTCGTTATGCTCTGCCTTTAAATTTGTTTAATTTTCTATGGTTTCTTCATTTTAAGGAGAATCCTTGAGACTTCCTTGCTCTCCTTATCTCCTCACCAGTCTGATCTATCCATCTCACTTGCTTTAAGGCATCAAAACAATCGCCTATCTTGCCCCAAGTAGACCTCTGCAAAAGCTGTGCCTCATCCCCGCACCCAAAATTTCCTTTCCCTTGAATTCAAGAAAACCTTTAAAAAACAATTCTAAACTCTTTGTACTTTATACCTAGCCTAAAATTAGTCATCAATTCAGTCATCTCGAGCGTATTCAATTATCTTTTTCCGTGTTAGACCCGGAGAGAGCCCTCTCCTGTCCTCGTAGGGCTAGCTACGAGGCTGAGCGTGGTTTGATGTGGCCTTGAGTCTTACCTTATTTCAGCCTAAGGTAGATTTGAGCGCTAACATAGTGGCGACCATATTGGGGAACAAATCTCAAATGGTTTGCTTGTTGATGAGTTTGTTTCACAAGTCTTAGACGGAGTCTGAAGTCACGCCAGGTAGCTTTCCAAACGCTCTTGCTATGCATAAGCGGAAGTAGATAAATGTTGCTTCAGTCGATCTCCGGTTAGCTTATGAAACTTTGATTTGTAGATCACCCCAGTACTTTTGATCATTCTAGACCTTTGGATGATTGAGTCTAGCAAACGATTGGCTGAATTACTTTAATTCTTTTAATCTCCTGATAAATACACTGGCTTCAGAAAGACATACAAGAGCTAATCCAGATCCAAATCCACCTCCTATTTATGATAATCCAAATTTGATTCGAAAAATCCTCCGTCAAGAAAACTCGGCGACTCCCTTGGTTAAATCTCATTCATGTCCTGCACTTTTTGAATACCTTGAAGAACTTCCTTTCGACGCAAGGTTTGAATTGTCATTGTTTAAAACCAAGTCCGAAAACGCTCTCGATTCTATTGTTCCAAATCCTGACTTTGGTGCAGCTCTTGAATTTGAAAGGAACAATAAATTAATTGACAATTTTATCTTGAGGCACCTTCAGACCACCATCCAAGCAGCCAATCTTACTGAGTTCTTAGAAGCCATATCTGCAAACATTGGATCTACCATCACGACATCTACCTCTAGAGTTCCTACTGAACCGCCTTTCATTCCTACCATTCCTGTGCAGCCTATAATTACTTACTCTGAATCTACAACTAATTCCCCTTCTTCATCCCACATTGCTTCTCCTCCGCATACACCTCCGCATACTCCCCATACAGTAGCAACATCCACTCCGCCAACAACACCTAGAGTAAATCCACCTAGAGCAATGGCTGCTCACTTTGCACCTCTTTCTTTACCTCAGTAATTGCATGATATGCCCGCGGACTATCAGAGTAAAATCCCTTTATTTGATGGCACTCCTCCAAGTGTGTTCGCTCAGCAGCACATAGACAAAATGGAAACTTTTTATGATTTATATGAGATTGACGACGAGGATGTAACTATGCGATTGTTTGTGCAGACATTCGGAGGAGAGGTAAGAAAATGGTTCAGAGGCTTGGGAGATAGAATTATACCTACGTTGGCTGAACTTCAGAAGCAGTTTCTTGATCGTTGGGAACTTAGAAATGATCCGCTTCAGATCAATGCCGAGTACAATAATATCAAACGAAATCACGATGAGTCTGTCCAAGACTACATTATCAGGTTCAATACAGTTTATAATGCTATTCCTGATGATTTAAGACCATCTAGAAAATCAGCTCTTCTCAAATTCCTGGATGGCTTTGATCCGGAGATGGCTTATTCATTACGGGATAGAGATCCGCCTACTTTAGAAGATATGCAAAAGATTGCTGTCAATGTTGAGGCAAATCTGAACGACAAGAGAGCACGTTTGAAGGCAAAGAAAAGAGTGACTATAAAGGAAGAATCTACATCATCAGAACCACCTTGGCTTCGTGAGATGTTCAAAAGACTGATCCTTGACAAATTAGAACCGCAGATTCGAAATCAAAATTACCGTGGCCAACAACAACCTCAGTATAGAATTAAGTAGCGTGAACCAAGAGTACAAGAGCCGGTAGCCCATCAACCGATCAAAACTCCTCTTTTGCAGAATTTCGTGACTCAAGATTCAGATGAAGATGCTGATGTAGCAGGGGACCAAAACCACTTCTTTACTCCTGATGATATGCCCATTTACATCACCGAAGAAGAAGAGTATGGAGAAAGTTCAGGCGCCCAGCAAGACGAAGATTTTATCTTAGCTAATGATGCAGATTTAGATGATTACCAAAGAGGATATTTGAATGCCTTGTCCACTCAACAGAAGAAGTATTCATTGAGGAATCGAGATGTGCCTATCAATCCCATTCAGAAAAGAAAGGAAGCTACAACACCAAAGATGGATTCACCGATACCACCGAAGAAAGGAAAGGAGACAATTGATCCTACAACTAGCAAGATATCAACAGCAGAAAAGACAAATCAGGCAGCTATAATCAAAGATAGGAGAGAGATTCCGGTCAAAGAAGTCGAAAAAGTTTCAGCTTTTAGTTTGGAAAATGAAATTTCCAAATTAAAAATATATATTCCTTTGACGGAAATTATGAAAAACAGCAGCTACAGAGGTCAAGTCGCCAAAATTCTGAACTTTGATCCCATGTTTGACACGGTGGACGTTGAAGATGATCAGCCCGAATTGATCTTTGGGCCAACATTGGATGGTCAGTCCCCTGATAGTGTTGTTGCTCCCTTTTATATCAGTTTGAGATTGCATGAATATGTCTTGCATAATGCTATGTTCGATTCGAGTGCTTCACACAATTTGATGCCAAAGGCGATCATGGAGAAGCTGGGGTTAGACATAACAAGGAAATATCATGATTTATATTCATTTGATTCCAGCCGTGTGAGATGTATCGGGCTCATCAAAGATTTGGTTGTTAGCTTAGACCAAATCCCAGCTAAAAATGTTTTGATGGATGTGGTTGTGGCAGACATTCCTCCACGTTTTGGTATGCTACTTTCGAGATCTTGGGGAGCTAAGTTGAAGGGTACTCTACAGTTAGACTTTTCTTATGCCACAATCCCAGTCTTTGATCAAATGAGAAAGCTATATCGAGAGCAAAAGATGAAATACATGATAACTAGCAAAGAGAAGCCGATCAATCATCCTGTAAATTATGTACATATAGATTTGGAGTCGTTTGTTTTATTTACTGATAGTTTTAATGATCTAGCGGAAGATATACCAGAGATCACTGAAAATTTCAGAGAAGTTCTACAAAAGGAAAGAGGATAAAAGCAAGCTATCATGGAGCAAATAGCTGAAGAAAAGGGGCAGCGAACAAAAAAATTAGAGGCAGTACAATTTCAGCACCTGGAGGAGGATGAAGATGGTCTTTGGACCATGGATTTCGATGGCGCGGTAGGTAGTGATGGTGCTGGTATTGGTGTATGGATTCAAAGTCCTTTTTCTGCTCAAGACAAATTTCCAAGCAAGGTGAGAGTGTGTTCCTATAAACTAGCATTTGATTGTTCAAATAATGAGGCGGAATATGAGGCTCTCATTGCTGGCCTAAAGATTCTTAGAAAACTGAAAGCAAAGAAGATTGCGGTCTATGGTGATTCCGAGTTGGTGATAAAGCAAGTTAAAGGTGAGTTTCAGGCCAAGCATCCTCATATGAGAGCATATCGAGATGCAGTCTTAGATATTTTGAAGTTGTTTTCTGACCATACCTTGACATGTGTGCCTCACATACAAAATGGTGTTGCTGATGGACTTGCTAAGGCAGCAAGTAATTTAAAAATTCCAATGAATTCTAGCAACAAACTCGAGATTCATGTGAAGCATCGTCCCACTGTTCCGGACAATCAGCGATGCTGGAAAGTTTTTCAAGATGATGAAGAGATCATTGAGTTTCTGCAAAATAAGGGTAAGTTCAAGGATTCCTCAATAGATACTGAAAATGATAATGGTATTGACAATATACAGATAAATCAAATGGATGTGCTGCAACTTAAGGAAAACATTATTCCTAAGGGATTGATTCCTTTAGAGGAGCTATTTGACCAAGATGATGTGGCCCGTAAACCGACATTGAGACTGACTGAAAAGGGTGTTGAAGAGGTAAACATTGGGACAGCTGAAAATCCCAAGATGGTTAAGCTATCAAGGTCATTGTCACCAAAGGTAAAAGCTGAATATATGAAATTGTTGGCTTTATTTTCTGATGTATTTGCATGGGATTACTCAGATCTAAAACATATGATACAAATATCATTCAGCATACCATTCCTATTAAGCCAAATCAGAAGCCTTTTCGTCAAAAGTTGAGGAGAATCAATTCGAAGCTGCTGCCATCAATTGAGAAAGAGGTAAACAGATTGTATAAGTCATGAATCATTATGCCTATCCGATTTGCAGACTGGATATCAAACTTGGTGCCCGTAAGGAAGAAGACAGGTGAGATCTGTTTGTGCATTGATTTCAGAAATTTGAATAAGGTGTCTTTAAAATACAATTATCCGCTACCCAAAATGGATCATATATTGCAGCGAGTAGTTGGAGCATCAAGGATGTCACTACTCGACGGTTATTCAGGTTACAATCAGATTTTAGTGCATGAAGATGACCGTGACAAGACAACCTTCACCACTCCATGGGGAACATTTCACTATGCAAAGATGTCGTTTGGTTTGAAAAATGCAGGAGCCACCTTTCAGCGTGCAATGGACGTGGCTTTCGCCAATGATGAAGATGTATTTTTAGTTTTTTATCTTGATGACTTAACTGTGTTTTCAAATTCTGATGAGGAACATTTGTATCATTTGAAAATTCTTTTCCAAAAGTGCAGAAAATACGGCATCTCGTTGAATCCGAAAAAGAGTCTTTTTGCCATGGATGAGGGCAAACTTCTTGGCCACATCATATATAAAGACGACATCTGTATTGATCCAGCAAGAGTTGAAGCCATTCAGCAAATTGAACAGCCCCGGAACAAGAAAGAAATTCAGTCCTTCAATGGTAAACTGAATTTTCTGCGTCGCTTCATTCCAAATCTAGCAGAGCATCTTAGAGAGATCACAAGCATGCTCAAGAAGGAAAGTCAGGTAAAGTGGACCGAAGAGGTGGTTAAATCATTTAATTTAGTGAAGTTAGCTCTTTCTTCAGCTCCTACTTTGATCAGCCCCGACTACACTCAAGACTTTATTTTGCTTTCGTTTGCTTCTGAGCACACTTTGGCAGCTGTATTAATGCAGAAGAGAGAAGGTGTAGCAAAGCCCATTGCTTTTTTCAGTCACATTATTAGATATGGAGCATTGAAATATAACATCATTGAGAAGCAAGCACTTGTGCTTGTAAAGGCCTTGAAAGATTTCCGTGTGTACATATTGCATTCCCATATTCTAGCTTACGTTCCTAACGCAACAGTTAAAGATATTTTAGTACAGGCAGATCCAGAAGGGAGAAGGGGTAAGTGGATTGCTACATTTTTAGAGTATGATGTTGAGATTAAACCCACCAAGCTGATCAAAGGTCAAGGACTCGCCAAGCTAATGGCTGAAATAAATCTGCAAATTCTAGACATAAATTTGATTGTTGCCATGTCTGATGAAGATGAGGAGAACCCATCCATTCAGGTATTTGAAATGTTTCTTTCTTCTCCTTGGTACGCTGATATTTTATATTTACTTCAGCATTTATCTTCACCTCTTGGAATGCCGAGAAACAGAAGTAGAACATTGAAATTGAAGGTTGCAAAATTTTTCATTTTCGATTCAGCATTGTTTTGGAAAGACCCTAGTGGAATGTTATTGAATTGTTTGGTAGAGGAGGAAGCCCAAAGAGTCGTGGAAGACTTTCATAGAGGGGACTGTGGAGGTCATTTGTTTTGGAATACCACGGCAAACAAGATTCTAAGGTCATGATATTATTGACCTTCATTATTTTCAGATGTATATAAGGCTGTTAAAAATTGTCACGAATGCCAAATTTTTCAAGGAAAGCAGAAGCTCCAGCCTTTTCCTCTCAAACCAATTGAAGTCAGCACACCTTTTCAGCAGTGGGTATTGGATTTCATTGGTGAAATTCATTCGGCATCATTAGGACAACATCGATGGATATTGACAGCCACGGACTACTTCACAAAATGGATTGAAGCAATTCCAACCTGACAAGCTACGGATGCGATAATTATTTCTTTTCTTGAGACCAATATTTTGTCACGTTTTGGATGTCCAGGTAAGTTAATCACGGATAATGCAGCAACGTTTAAGTCAAAAAGGATGATTGAGTTTTGTTATAAGTACAATATTAGCTTGGGACATTCAACCGCATACCACCCTCATGGAAATGGATTGGCAGAGTCATCTAATAAATCCTTGGTCAATATCATTAAGAAATTGTTGGAAATTAGCAAAAAGGGCTGGCACAAGAAGTTGATAAATGCACTATGGGCTGATAGGGTGAGTCAGAAAAAGTATATTGGCATGTCTCCTTTCGAGTTGGTGTATGGAACAGACATGGTTTTTCCTACTTCACTTGCTGTCCTGGTAGTCAAATTGCTTCAAGAAGCAAGTAGTGAGGAAGATTCTATGCAGAGAAGGATTAATCAAATGATCCATTTACAACAGACACGGGAGGAGGTATTTCAAAATACTTGCAAGCTGTAGGAGCGCATCAGAAATATTTATGACCGGAAAGCAAAGGCAGACACATTTCAGCTAGATGAGGTAGTTTTGAGATGGGATGCTCGACATGAGGACAAGGGAAAGCATGGTAAATTTGAAAATTTATGGAAGGTTCCTTACAAGATTGCAGCATATCGCGGCCAAAACGCTTTCCTTCTCAAGGAGATGAATGGAGATGAATGTCGTGGAGGGCCGATTAATGGTCGGTTGTTAAAGAGATACTACTTTTGAGTGTTTTTCTGCTCATTTCATCATCATTGTACATATCATTTTACTTTGGTTCTATTGCACATGTACACTAACTTCTCATCTTCAGTTTGGGGCCTGAGGTGAAGGCTATAATTCTGAAAATGAAAGTTAGTTAGTCTGAGTTTGTCAAGTCAGTTGTCTAAATCTTTCAGTTTCGAGTCTAGTTTGGTCAAAGCAGTTTTTGGTTTTTTCAGTCAAATTCTCCAGATTTTGTGTTGGAATAATGACTCCATCGCCCAATGGATGAAGGCACTGTCTAGCTCTTACAGAGATCTGCGGTTCTTGGCATCTCCAAGGAGCTACCATCC
>APFE031061008.1:73700-99508 GCA_000404065.3 Pinus taeda | reverse complement strand
GGAGGGTATGTGTGGAGTTGTTCTGCTTAAAACTTAGATATAAATCCTGGAAATCCATTGTGATTGGCCCAAGGGTGCGGAGCCATTCAGCACCTAGGACAATGTCGCATCCCCCCATGTGTATGGCAAACATGTGGGTTTTCAACTGATAATCCCCCATTTGAAGTTTGACATTTTCACAAAGGCCTTCACATTTCATTGTGCCTCCATCTGCAATTTGGACCTGGAAGTTAGAGACTGCCCGTACAAAACAATGTGCTGCTTCTGTGATTTTTTGATGGATGAAATTATGGGTACTTACACTATCAATCAAGACTATTACTAGGCGATGTTTAAGAAAACCCCTAATTTTGAGAGTTTGAGGGGAAGAGATTCCTGCCAACGCATTGAGCGAAATAACTGGGTCTTCAGATACAATCTCCTTTTGGTTGTCTTCTTTTATCGCCTCCTGTTCCTCAAGAGGTGGATCTTCCTCAGTGGAGCTGTAGTCAGTGGCATCAATTTGAAAAAACTTGGGCTCCTTACATTTATGGCCAGGGGAATATTTTTCATCACAGTAGTAACATAGTCCTTGCTTCCTTCTCTAAGCCATTTCCTGAGGTGATACCTTTTGGACCTTAAGTGTCTGAGTCGTGGTATGAGCTTGTGGGGGACGACCTTTAGTGGGGAAATTGGGGCGGCTGTATTGGGCTGTTATGGCACGTTCCACCTTACGGGCTACCTGGCAAGCTTCCGACCATGTGGGAGGGTGGTGGAGTAGAACTTGAGCTTTGATGGCTTCTTTAAGACCACTGATAAAACATTCCGTGTAGAACTCATCGGAGAGATGCTGAATGCGGAAGGCTAAGGCTTCAAAAGCGGTGATATATTCATCCACTGTACCCGTCTGTCGGAGCTTAGTGAGACTGCCCAAAAAGGAGTCTCCCTGTTCAAAGCGATCTCGAAGAGCTTTGGTAAATTGGACCCAACTCGAAAAAGGTGCATTGCGACGCTGATTCCATAACGCCCATTGCCATCGTTGACTGTCCAAGTACATGGTCGCCACTCTAATCTTAGTCCAATCATCTTCGAGACGATTTAATTCGAAATACTGTTCCATTTGTGCTAGCCATGCGGACGGGTTAGAACCGTCAAATTTCTGCATATCCAACTTGGGAGGTCGCTGACTGAGTGGGAGATCTCTGTTGGGTGGTGGATGGGTGCGCCATGCGTGAGGAGAGTGGCTAGACTCACCCTCATGGTCATTATAGGGGTCCTCGAGAGCTGCCTCCTTGCCCGACCATGCTCTTTATTTCGTCAAGCGTATTTTTGAGCTCGCTCATATTTGTTTCAAGTTTGTCTAGTCTTTCATTGGCCATTGCTTGAGCTCTAGTTGCTACCATACACCAACTTGCTGAAAAATTGGGACTGCAAAATTTTTTGTGTGTGCAGAAATTGAATGGTACCACCGTTCTCAGCTCGTTGTCCTGATGCTGATGGGCTAGATCACAAATAAGTGCAATGTCAATGCCGCCAAAAGTCCTGCGAAAATAATAGCCAGGCACAAGAACCCTTCATAACTACTCTGATCTGGTGGATCTGAGAGATCTGGATCGTGGATCACTACTGCTGCTAATCTGATAGAGCTGTGGGACTGATGTCTGCTGTTGTTGCACTCGCTGATCTGGAATAGATGATGTGTGATCCCCCGATAGAAAGGGAACTATGGTCTTGAGGAGTGTCAGGTGCTACAGATCGCAATATACATAAGGGTCTGACAGTAGTACTCGGCCCAATGTTTCAAGGCTCTAACTAAGAAGGATCGACCGTACCCTTAGCCGTACAACCCGACTACCCTATCGTACAGGCGAGTAATCTCTCCGAGTGCTATTCTCGGTGTACTGTAGCCACAAGACGGCCGAAGGTTTATCTATGGCGAGGCTTTAAGGTAGCTATGGGGCTTCCTATATACCCAGAGGGTACGTGGAGACAGTCCGTGCGCGGTTCTGTCTAATGCGCTACTACTCGAAGGGGTACCCACAGGGGTTACAAGGGAGTCCAACAGACGTGACCACCTCTTGTATTTCCTGCGTGCATGCCTCCCCAAATCCGCAGGTTTATGCGCTTAATGACAGATCCCGTGGTTTAAAGACGCCGAAACACGTCTCTAGCCAAATTTTTTTTTGCTAAAGTTTGGAGATCCCACCGAGCTCTGGAAAGTGCTCTGATACCACTTGTTATGCTTCTTAACCTGCAAAGTAATACCGAAAAGAGAATATGCGAAGAAAAGATACCTAGAACACAGAATATGCGAAGAAAATATACCCAGAACACAGAATAGCAATGATTTTATTACTCAGAGAGAAATGTTCACAGGCCTCTTCGAGGGGGCAACCTCCAATAGAGCAGAGCTCGATTACAAAAACAAGACACGATACTCCTCGCAGGGAGTCTCTATCCTTTATATATGACTCATACATGCAATACCACGGGCCAATACCGTGGGTTTTATTAATACCATCTATCTAATACTACCGCCCAATTACCCTTTATTTAATATTACCGCCCATTTGCAACTAACTGTGGTCCCTTCATTAATTGCGGGTTAACCACTTACAAATATTAATATGGGCTTTATTGACTCTTGACTATGACGTGATCCCATGACATGAATAAGGGGGTTAGGGTGGGACCCTAACAGAAGCTAGACTAAGGAGATGTAGCCCAGGACAGGTGAACTCCTTTATCATGTTTCTGTTGTAATGTGTTTTTGATGATGTTCTATACATGTTTATGTTGTCATTCAGTCTCTTATTTATGTTAAATTTATCATAAACATAAAAACTCATCATTTCACTTGCCAAAATTTATGAATCCTTAAGCAAAATGAAAGCATTTTGTTTCTAATATGAGGAGGATCTTAACACAATAAATCTAATATTCTAAATTAGATCAACCTTGCCCAATTTAGCCCTCTTGTGACTATCACTTCACATCACCCCACCTCACACCTAGAGGTATGGCTGCATGTGCTCCCTCTTCCCCCCTGGATCGAAATTCCCCCTACTAGAGGTCTCTACATGACTGGATGCCTCCACTCAGTATCCTCTCTACTTCTCCAATTGTGGTTGCTCCACAACTTATTGAGATTGCTTCTAAGACTGCTTCTTCTCTTCTTGAATGGATCTCTCCACTCGGTCTCCTCCCAGCTTCTCTAGTTGTGGCTGCTCCACAACTTCCTGAAGCTACTTCTGAGCCTTCTTCTAAGGTTGCATGTTGAGAGGTAATTTTCTCTCTCTCTCTCTCAACCAACAAGTCTCTAATCTTTTCCTTTCTCCTGAAGGCTTTTCATACATATTGTACCTCAAGAGAATACAGGTTCTTGACCCATGCATCGATCTATTTCACCTATCCCATGGAAATGTGTCTAAGGAAAACATTTCCCTTACTAAAAATCACATAATAGCCACGGTCTTCCAATACCACGACTGAAAAAAGATTCTTATTTAGTCCTAGAACATACATCACATTTGTGATCCTGATAGGGGAGCCATATTCCCTCTGAAAGGTAATCGTACCAA
This sequence comes from Pinus taeda, assembly GCA_000404065.3. Taxonomy (NCBI): domain Eukaryota; kingdom Viridiplantae; phylum Streptophyta; class Pinopsida; order Pinales; family Pinaceae; genus Pinus; species Pinus taeda. The sequence continues at coordinate 95,948 of APFE031061008.1, read as the reverse complement.
TCTCGGTAGCTCTATCACCCCTGTCATCTCCAAACTCTATGCTCTGCTTGAGGTCTTTCTCTTCAAAATAACTAGAGAGATCTTTGTTCCTCATCATATGGAACGAGGCATCGCTGTAAAGATACCAAATACCTCCCATGACAGTGCTGACCATGCATGCAATGAGAGTGCAATCAAGTTCGAATTGCGAAGCTAGAGCTTCACCTGGTGTAGCTACTGCATGCTCCTTCGTGCTTGCTTTCTTCTATGGGAAATTCGTGGCATAGTGCTTGTGCTCGTGATAGTGAAAACAATTGACTTTCGACAAGTCCATCTTCTTGCCGCCTACCTCGCCTTGGGACTTATTTCCCTTGTCCTTCTTTTCCTTACTCACTAAGTTAAAGTCCTCTTCCACTTACTTGGAAGAGGTCCCATCTCTGGTGTTTTGTCCAAACTATTCTTGTACCAGATCTGACCATAGTTTTTGCCAATCTGGCAGCTTCTCCCTCCCATTGACAAAGTCATGATAAGTATGCCAACTCTTGGGAAGTCCTAGAAGAGCTAGGCTCACCATATCATCCTCAGCAATAGTGATTCCAACACTCCCAATATTATCTCGACAATGGGTGAACTTGGTCAAGTAATTTGGATTTGACTTGTCCGCCTCCATCTTGATTTTTTGAAGTTTATCTTTCAATACCAACTTCCTATGGTCACTGATGTTATGGAAAAGGTCTACCAATGCTTTCCACATAGGATACAGAGTCTCCTTCCCATGAAGACTCGAGACAATGTGGTCTCGAACTCCCTCAAGGATTATCTGGCTCGCCCTTGCCACACACTTCTTCCATTCGGCCAAATCTTTTGCATTCGATGTTGGTGGCTTAGGAATGTCTTGATCAATGAATTCCTTCAAGCCATTATCCTCCAACACAAAGTCCATATTATCCTTCCAGGCTATATAATCCAAGCTTCCATCCAAGGCATACTCGAGCCGCAAACTGTAGAACTCCATCTGGAAATCCTGAAGTATGTAATGAAAATTCGAATTTCACCTGTAACCCAAAAATCAAAACTTCATAATCTCTTCTAGTATATTGAATTCAACTTTGATACCATGTAGATTTTCCTGTAGGTTTCGCAGTTCATATAATTTCCTAAAACACAAGACAAGCACATAAATATAGATGAAAAGTATTTGACAAGAGGAAGATAATCAATGACACATAACAAAATATGTACTTGAGGAAATCCATATCTCAAAACCCCGCCTATATATATTTCATTAATTAGAAATCCAATATTATAATAAAATGCTTGTTCTCAGAAGAACAATCCCTGCACAAGTATAATCAACTCTTAGCTCACAAGCTAGCTCAAGCCAAACTCTAGGCATATTATGCAGCTCTCCAAGCCCCTATTTCCTTGCACAATTCCTAGGATGAATGGCTCATATTTAAAGAAATTCATGCTTCCAAAACCACCCAATGCAAACATAGGTCCTTCTTTGATTGCATGCATGATATTTATAACTCAGTAAATCATACAACTGATAGTACATATCCTTGCACTCTATTCTCAACTGGGTCTTTCTCTGAACTGACATGCATGAGTTCTCATGAGGGAATATTCAGTTAAATGGAGTAAAAAATGTGGATGCACTAGTGCACTAAATGATTGCTAATCCTCTACTATTTCAACAAACAGTTAGAACTAGTTTAACTGACTATAACTTAGTAAACTGAGTTATCTAATTACGACTCAATTTAAACTCAAACTGGACCCCTAAAATTTAGGGACAAGATATACATGACTTCCAAAATTCTTCCAACTTGAAATTCCTAAGCTAATTAAGTTAATTAAACTTAATTAACTATTTACAAGTTTCAATGAGAATAGAATTTGATTTTAATTCACAGTTTAATTCAAGGACAAATTAAATTGGATTTTATGGATTCTATTTTTAACATTTCTTGTTGTTATTTTCAACAACAATCAATACTTGGTAGGTTCATAAGCCTACCAATAGAGAGAGTCAAGGCCTCATCAAGGTACTCAACAACAAACTATCTTCATTTAGGGAGGAGTTCATAACTACTCATCTTTGAAGAATATATAAACTTATTGTTTGAGTCTAAACATCAAAAAACTGAAATTCGGGAATCTAAAGAAAGAAATAAGGAGTTGGCCAAGGAAAAGAGAGATGCATAGATTGTAGCAGCAAAAGCTCGGGCAAAGGAAAGACTAAAAAAACATAAATAAAGGGAAGAAAAGGAGCATAAAAAACAATTGGAAAGGAAAGAGAGGGAGGCAAGAAAGGCTCAACAAGTATTGGAAAAAGGAGGGGCAATAAACAGTGAAGACTATGGCGCAAATTAGTTTAAGGAAAACACGATGATATCTAACACTTTAAACCACATTGCAGATCATACACCATCATACCAAGACTTGATTAACATCCAAGTCCCCTGCTATCATCCAGGGGTTAAACCCACCTCCTATACATCTACCAATGTAGGTGTAAATCCTATGTATGATTATATGACACCTCCACTTATTGTTGGGGTTAGTAGCACATGTGGACACTTCCGCTAATCAATCCCTCCATTGCTACAAGGATAAAACTAGACTCAAGCATATGGTAGCAACCTAGCTCAAGAAAACAACCTAACAAGTTTGGGCAATGCAGAAAATGGAGGCCATCAAGCATAGGGGTGGCATGAATTTTTTTGTTTGTAACCATGTTGAAATGTGGATTTTTTCAGGACAAAATTCCATGCATGTTACATGACCGTTTTGGATACAGTTCCATAGTGTTTTTGGATACAATTCAATTTTTTTTTTAATATAATAATTAAATATACATTTTGTTCAAGTATGGTTGAGTCACGATTTATTATGCTTGGACTTTGTTTGCATGCGCTTGTTTTGTAGTTTCCTAGTCAAAGTAGTGAGTAAATACATTCATGGATACATATACCAGCAAACAAATATAGAGATATATTTTCATGGTTGATTACATATACAACTAGTTGGAATACATACCAACAAACATATATCAAGACAATGATTGATTCACATACAAAGCACATATGCATTGCAATCATATGCAAGTAACAATTCATAACAAAAATGCAAGCAACCATTAAATTTCCATTACAATAGTATGCAAGTAACCATTCTAAATGAAATTATGTAGAATATATGTTCCTATGCCACTACTAGGCTAAAAATATGCAAATGTAGTCAACTCTAATCTAGCCAATTCTAATATAAGGGACGCCTACCTGATTGGATCCACAACCTACCAAAGTAACCCTCACAAATAACAAATGTAGGCTATTCTGAGAAATTTTATAGAATCGTAAGGTAGGTATCCATCTTCCTTGATGAAATTAAAGATTAGGTCGATTATGCTAACATAATTTATTAATGGAAAAGATACATTGTAAATAATAGCTAAATTGATAATTTATTATTGTTTCTCATCAAAGAAACAATGATTAGTCTAACTTTCACCATTTCTGTGGTTCTGAAGTGGTGACACAAAAAAACACGCGAATCATTTCCACTACATTGTAGGCCCTTTACAAATTTTACTATTCGACTCACTAACTACCAAAATTTGTTAAATTTACAATCAAGATTCATTCACTCCGTGGATCTACAAGTTTTTTGTTGACATCTAAGATACAAGAACCTAAAATTTTCTCACACGAATTCCTGCAAAATAAACAAATGATTCACTATGGAGTTAATTTTTTTGAACTAAGGTTAAGATCCTTTACTTGAATTCAAAGAAAAGACAAATAACAATGATAGATTTAATAGGAAAAATGGAAAATATAAAAGAAAGCTTCATAAACCAAATATTTTTGCAGCAAAAGACTTAGGATGATGAAATGGAAATTGGGATTGAGAATTTGAAAACCCTAAACTAGTGCTTTTTCTATAACCCTGCATGGAAACCCTTTACAAATAGGTGAATGACAATGGTAACCCAGGAAACAATACCAAACAATAAGTATTATTGTTGACCAATCTAAGTGTTATTGCCAATATTGGGATGTATGAACCAATATGAGGATGTAACAATACTATATAAATAATATGAGCCTACCAAAACTAAGATGTGAGTGAGTAATTCATAATGGTTTCTTCCAAACTATTGAATTAAATGTATTTTCTCTCTAAATTTGAAAGGATGTCTACATGCAATGCAAAAAATTATAATGGAAAACCCTAAATGAAAATGAAGAGACAAAAAAAACTAAATGAAAATGCAGAGGTGATTCAAAAACTGCAGAGGCAAAAAGAACTAAACGAAAACCCATGAAAATTCCAATGGTAACCCACCAAAATCCCTTAAACAACAACCCATTAAAATTCCAATTGCAACCCACAAAAAACCGTAAACAACAACTGATGAAAATTCCTATGGCAACCCACAAAATGCATAGAAGCCACACAAGAAATCAAGGCGAAGTCAAATGCATAAAAGCCAAAAAATTTTAAGAAGAAAATAACCTACACAAGAACTCGACAAGTAGAATAGTGTGAATACTTAGCAAATTGATGTGTTGAGAAACACAATTGCAGTTATGGTTAGCAGGATGAATAACCCTACCAGAGAATGATGATTTCATTTCCTCCAACCTCCAAATGCCTACTAAAACGAGCAGACTATTGCATCCAGCGTTGGGTCAAAAAGGGTCGAGTGAGTGCATGAATGTGCACAATTTTCCATCCAAACATGCACCATAATCAGGACATGTAAACTTGCAAAAATGTCGTGCTACCTAAGAACTAAATTTCCTCACTGCACCTGAACCCCACCTCCGCGAACGAACATCGCTCCCTTACATGCAAGAAATGGACCTCCTCGTTGTGCCCACACCCCACCTCTACAACCAAAAAACACCCTATTACATGCAAGAGATGGGCCAAACATGCACAGGAACTGGTGGAGCATAACACCCAAGTTTCAGGCTCGAACAAGAATGAACAAGGAGACAAACAACCTCTAGAAGCTACCCAAAATGTCCCACCAAACCACGCGATGTCCCCAAGGTACCATACTCCATGTGAAGTAGACATATGGCAGTGTCAGATAAATATATGTCATACAAAAGATGTAGCTTACTAGATGTCTAAAAAGGGGCACGCAGGGAGGTTGTGCAACTTCTAGCCTCCCTCCCATATTGGTGTTGGTTGTTGACTGGTTCTTTTAAAAAAGTAAGTTGTTTTATTTTGCAGAATAGATATTAGGGTAATGATATTAAGAAGTCCTAATTTGAAGAAAATAAAAATAAAATAAAAACCATTTTTAATACTTACACTAAATATCTTCTTGGTAAATCACAATAATAAAGAAACAAACACTACTTATCTTATTATACACAAAGTATTCCAAATATACCACGCACTAGGACAATTTTTAATTAGATAATTATTTTTCATAAATTTTGTTATACACACTTCTCCCTAATTAATTTTTATGGCTAAGTTGAACGCATTTAGTTTAAGGAGACATTTATCCATGCGATGCACTTTATCTTTAGAAAACTATTGCATAAGTCTCAAGCTCTCATACCCTTTGAGCAAATTCTTGCATTACATCAAATGTTTTCCTAAAGTGGGTAATGACAATAGCTCTTGTATCTTTGGGAAAATTCTTTCCCTTCATCGACTTTAATCTTTAAATGGGTGATTGTAGCATAATAGAGATGGATGATTGAACCATATTGGATCATTATATTTTTTTTCATTCATCTCGATGCCTTCGAAGTGAAAAAGTGGAGGAATCATCTCATGTGACTGTTTTTACCGGCGGGTCCCAGTTTGGAAAAACAAAGTCTAAAACCATTCGAGAGAATTTAGAGGCATCAAATGACATTTTTTGGGGGTAAGAATTTTTCACTTTAGCATAGCGTATTCTCATCTTGTTCTACACATAGATATCTTTACCATGACACAAGAAGTGCATCAATCGGAGCATGTATGCAAAAGTTATGCCACTCAGAAGTTGACCTTCCTGTTTTCACCACCATGATTTGAGAGGATATCACGCCAACCCCTATTATTCATGGAAAAAGGTCTAGCCACATGTTTTTGAGAAAGACTCTATAAGATTCTATATTGTAACTCTAGTTAAGAGTTGATGTAGTCAAACTTAACCACTAGTTGCCTATCGAGTTGTGTTATAACTGGGCCACTAGGAGGAAGAGGTATTCCATTCTTTTGATAGCATTTTGTTCCATAGTTGAGCAAAGATAGCTAGGAGAAATAAGAGGTATAGCACATGGAGAGTATGTGTGCACTGTAGCATCCCACAAGCCACATACAATACTTCTTTATACTTGCAACCTTATTTTCTAGACAAAGAAAGAGAGTGAAACGACCTTACCTTCTAGCTGGGTTTTATCCTGAAAGGGTTTCCCAACGCATATTTTGCATCTTATGTATGTGTGAGAGTTTAGTTTTTCATTCTCCACTTTTCTGCATAATTTCCATTCGCATGATATGCACTAATTACAATAAAATGTACATATCTAAAAAATAAGTAAAACTAAATAGAGTAGAATTTCATATTTTCAATATAATATTGTCAGATCTATTATGATGAACTCTCCAGTTGAATATCCACGACATTTTACAGATTATTTGGTATCAAAGAAGTTTTCTTTAGGTATTTTGTGGAGATCTAGATCGGTAGGGCTGAAAATCATAAAACCCTAATCATGGGTGACGAGTCTGTAAATGACCCTTGTGATCCCGCAGAGGTAAGGTTTTTGTAGATGGAACAGGTCACAGACATAAATCACAATGTAAACGTCCTCATGGCAGCCCTTAGCAATAAGTTGGGGATATTTAGAGAAGATGGGGTTTCAAATGTAGAGGACAAATCAGAATGGGGATCAGAAGATAGAGGAGAAATAGAGAACCGGTCGAAAAATATCAACCTAGTTTGAGTGTCGTGAATCAATTCTTGTTTAAAAGGGAAGAAAAATTTGATATCAAGTCGTACCATGGTGATATAGACTCTCTGAAGATGAATCATTATGTTGCATCAACTGGAAGTTTATTGTAGCATCCATCAGATCGAGGAAGGGAAAAAGATCTCATTCACATGACTAAAAGTAGACGGCCATGCACTGACTTGGTGGGGGAGCAACATGGAAACCCAACGGTTGGAGGGAGAACCTCCAGTGATTAAATGGGAAGATTTCAAAACCCTCATCAAGTCACAATTTTATCCCATTGGTTACATGGAGGACCAAGGATCCAATGGCATTACTTCAGGAAAAATTCGGGAATTATCATATGTATCTATGTTTCTAGTAACTTACCAAGTGGCGACATAACGAGGGCAGTTTCCTATCCAACATGGTATATTAGTCTAATGCATGACTGAGATTTCTTATTTGACAGAACTTGTATATAAAAGTTGAGAATCACATAGAAGTCCTGTGTGGAACTTAGTGTAAGCAAACAAATATCTTTGAAATACTCTTCATTCTCAAAACAAACCTTACAAACCATGTACAAGAAAATAAAAACCCCGTTTTCCAATTTGTGTATGATATTCAGTGATATACACGATGGTTTGCAGTTATAATAGTGGCCATGTGAAGTTGCAATAACAACATGATAAAACCTTCGCAAAAACAACATACACTTCAAGGGATGAGAACTTGCTAAATTCAGATAAAGTAGCAATATTTAAGGATTTGTTTAAATGGGTGTCCCAATAAGTAGTCCAGAGGATTGGGGATAGAAATTTGACAAGACTAATATCATGTTTGAAACTTTCCAATTGTATCGTATCAAGCCCTCTACTCTAGAAGCCTTATTTGCACTAGTTTTTAATCAATGGTGAAGTGTTAAAGATACGAAATAAAGTTGAATACTAGCACTAAAAAAATCTTGTTTAGAAGTGTGGGGAAACCAAGAATATTTGTAAGCGGCTATTTACTAGGTTCTTGATTATGTTACTTGATCAAATCTATTGGAAAGTTGCACTATGTGGTAACTGCATTTTTAACATCAAAAATCACATATTACGAATGCATCAGGCTGGCGTGACCCTACTTACTCTTTACAAATCCATGTGTGACTCACCTTTTTAATAAACCCCCATTTTGTTTAATGAGTTGTCAAAAAACAGTACTTCCAATATTATCAAGCATAGTTATGGCCAATTTAAGGAGTTTTAGCCTTCAGGTAAGATGCAGGTCTAGATATTGTATTGCAATCAAACCTGGTATTTCTTTTGTCTACCTTAAGTAGGGGATCTGAATCATACTAATGTAACATGCTTTTCTTATGTGTAATATAAGTAGCATTTAAAAAAATATCATCCTCTAGAACAAAACTAAGAGAACACATGTAAAGTCTCAATATTTCAGTACTTCAAAACAAAACATCATCCTTCCAATATAATGTGCAGTTATAACATAAAAAAAATATATCATTCACCAATTTACTATTCATCCTCAAACAAAACTTAGAGAACACATATAATAATCTTAAGTTCTTAGCATTTAGTGCTATGTTTTAATCGCAATCTATGGAAAATGCCTAAGAAATCTACAATATCCCTACCTTTTATGCTCTTAGTCATCATGACTATACTTGGCCATTATATTGAATATAAGAGTATAGCCTTCTACTATAATCATCATTTTCAACCATCACAACAAGGAAGAATGTCATATGCCTTGAATATGCCTATCTCCCCTTCAAGATTGCTTCATCTCTTTTGGCCTACTATATATCTATGACATTAACTGTAGTAACTACCTTATTAAGAAACTCATGTACATTGGGAATCTTTTAGGCTCCATCCCTGTACATAGCCTGTGAAAATTTATAGGCGGATTGAACTTAAAATCTTGTGTCAATATGCAAAAAAGAAAGCTCGTCCTAAAACAGTATGCCTCAGAAAAACCCACCCATTCCATCCTTTTACCTCACTCACACACACACACACACACACACACACACACACACATATATTATCTACGGCTGCATATTTTCTTATAGCTCATTAGATGCAAAGAATAGATACATTAAGACGACTTTCCTTACTTGCAATAAGGATGATGGACAATTCACATGCCTCTTTATGTAGCGGTAGCTATACTAGTTGAGAAAATTTTTCCACCATAAGAAGCAATAAATGGGGATGGTGGAGAAAATGTTTCCATTTGTTCATCCATCAAAATATATTTGTAATGACATTCCACGTTGCATAATGCTTTGTCTCCTGTGCAATAATTAGGAAGCAGATAATGAGACTATCTCTCAACGCATAGATTCTATAAAACCTCAAACCCAAGTTTTAAATATTGGAACAAAAAAAATGTCGAGGAAATTTTGAAAACATAGTCCATTCAACTAGATTATCCAGATTCTAGATGAACTGAATAGGCTTTTTGGATAAAACAAAGCAAAGTATAAAAAGAACCATTGACCTAGCATAATATGGGAAACTATAATCAATTCAATGTGATTTTCCAAGATTTAAAGCAATCACTAACAAAAAATCCATGGTATGATCATTATAACAGACCTGTACATGTAGATGTCCTTTCCATGGCTCAACTGCCATTTGCAGAGATAGAAATCATTGAGAAAATCAGCAAGAGGAAACACTGGAACATTTACATGGCATTAAATAATAAAATTGAAAAACTCAGCTTCACTTACAACAAAGATAAAATGCTTAATATTTTAGATGGGATCCAAAAACTACCTTACGTCATACACCACGTTAAAAAATATTTCTCCCTTTTGTCCCATTTCAGTACCAATAAGAATAATTGAAAAAACAAATTTGGTGTCATGCCGCCATTTCAATTCTTGCAGAACTGAAAATAAAGCTAGTTAAGGAAGGACTAATCTTAGTCTATCATTTTCTATCATCTATTTTCTTTTGTTTTTTTTCTTTAGAACAGATATCTTTGTTTGTAAAATGTTTCTATATAGGTTATTTCTCTGATGTCTTTGCATATTGTTTGACCATATCAATTCAAAATGGGTAAGTAAAGCAAATGGCAACATATCATGGATCTTGAGGTGCAAGACCTCAAAGCCAAAATGATATTTTCTAGTAAAGACTTAGTTTGGATGGAAATAAATCAAAATAACAATAATATTGATCAAGATTCCTTAATCCCGTTAAAACAAGTTTATGACTTTATCAAAGGAGATGAAGCGAATCCCATTACTCCATGTAATTTCATATGGAAAACAAACAAAGAACCAAAACAAAGAGTTAATGTTTCATTGCAATATGAAATGTGAGTATTTAAAAAATGCATTGTTTAGATACTTTGAAACCACATTTATCTTTCTGTATATCTATTCACATTTGAAATTTTTGGTGTATTTATCATTGTTCATTTGGCCCAGAGTACAAAAGAGGAGATCCTCCAGCTAAACGAAGGACCTCAGTTGTGGAGAAGAGGGGTTTCCAATGCTATTTTATTGTGAAGGTTATGAATTAAATTCCTGATAGATAAATACTAACTTTCAATATGTATTAACATGAATATGGGGAAGGTTGGCCTTGTCATGGCCAACATGACACTTCAGGGAGAGACTAGGACCTTGCATACGGCAAATATTTCAAGGGATGTTGTTGCATATGTATAGAGTTGTTTCTTTTTGGGAGTTCCTATTGATATAGTGTATAAAACCCACATTAAGAGACATGTTGACATGGATGTGATAGCTTGGAATAGGGATTTCTCATTTTTTAGGAAAGATATTGCAAATATATATAATAGGTTGGCGAAGGGAAATTATCAATTTCACAAAAAGGATGAAATGAGTGTAAACTTTTGGTATCAAAAGCATCGGGAATAATTTTTCTTTTACCAAAATCCCCATGATGTGGAGGTTCCTTTTATAATAGGGATTCAAACAAAGTGGATGTTGGAGACAATGGTCAAGCTATCACATAATAGATTAATAGCCATGGAATAAGCATTTAATACAAATAAATATGGGGTAAGTTAGATGCCAATGATTGATTGAATATACTTATTTAAGTTGTAGACATTGAATATGATTAATAACTTGTATTTGACTTTATGTAACATTGAATATGATAGTATCAGTTGTATACACTCATGGCATTTAATGAACAACAAAGCGGGGTGCCAATTGCATGGGTCGTGGCATCACGGAACACATATTATGATATTGCACTATGGTTGGAGCAACTTATGCACGAGTGTTTCCAAACCCATCCTGATTGGAAAGTCAATGCTTTCATGGTCAATGATGCATTGGCTGAAATCAATGGCTTGAGGTAAATTTAACATTGTCATGATATAACAAAACTTGTATTTTTCTAAAAATAGCACACTAAAATGCATTGAATATGGAAAGAGGATCACAGGTTGTGATGTGATCTTATGCATTTGGCATGTGCAGGAGGATTGGTTAAAAAATCTCAATCGGTTAGCCACTAGTTCCATAAAATCCAATCAGATGTTCAGTGAGTTATGTTTCATCATGAAACACACTCTCAATTGTGAAATGGAAGATGAAATCAATCAATTTTTATCAAATTTGCAGATCAAGAGAAGTTCTTAGACTATTTCCACAAGAATTGGGTTGTTGGAGATAAGATTAGTAAGTAAACAAACTTTTTATATTATATGCATTTTTGTCTTCTATAAAGGTGATATATTGATATTAACATGGTTATGTTTGCAGTTAGGAATGTGGGTGAAAAGTTGTCGGGAGTGTCCTCATGCAAATCAGAAGACCAGTAATCTTGTTGAATCATACCATTGTTACCTAAAAACAACATTTCTATTTGATAGGAGTCAAAAATGTGCGCGGAGGATGGACTGGTTATTGCATATTCTACTAACAATCGTTGAACCTTGTTAACGGTTCAAGGTAATATTAAAAGAAGGAGGATTTCTAAATAACTACAAGAGAGAAAAGCAGCTTGAATCATTAGTGGAATGAGCAAGAAAAATTTTGGACACTGATTGTTGTCCTCATGAGAGCATAACCCATGCTTACTGGGTGAGAAGCCAGATAGATCGAGATAAGAAATGCATTGTCACTTGGTATTGCACAGATTTTATAACGTGTGAATGTCCATGGTCTAATTGTGGAAACATTTGCAAGTATGCCATAAAGGTTAATTGATTGTATTTCCACTCGAATAATTCAAATCCATTTCTTCATCAGCATGCAGAGGATAACATATTCAATGAACCTCCTGAGATCAATATAGAGCCCAAAAACCATGATGTAGATGTCAATGCTACTCTTATGGCCACAAATATTGTTGATGTCGATGTCAAGACAATTCATTTGGAAAGGGAGGAGTTTTTTAGCCATGTACATCTCATTTTATATAACCCTCCTACTACTTTGACAAAGACAAACCAATTAACTAGTCTGGTTAAAAGAATGTTGGATGAAGCCAATAATTTGCACATTATGGATTTTGACTTCACACCTGGGTTGGGTTCTCTTGATTCATCTTTTAAGAGGAAGAAGAGTTTCCTTAGCCCTACAAAGAGAAAAAGAAGCAATAGAAAAAGAAATGGTTTGGAAATTGATTTAAATGTTGATCCATCAGAATATGAACCATTTGAGTTTCGACACCTCAATAAGTGAGGAAATCCTTGATCAAATAATGCCATGTATATGATTCAAGGTTAGTTTCATGTGTTGAATAGAATCATGGTTTTAGATTTAAGTATTTAATCATCACCATTATTTAACATGTGATATGTTTATTTTTATAGCAATGCAACAATGGCGATAACCCAAGATCAAAGGGAGATGCAAGACCATCCAACCTTATCTGCCATGCCAGGTACATTTAACATTCTATTTCATTGTGTACACACATATACCTTAATGCTCTAATAAATTTCATTGCACTAACATATGACACTTTTATAGGTAACTATAGAACAAGTGGAGAAGCATCATCTTCTACCATGAATGATCATCCATGGAAGGGATTCAACTCTAGTGGAAATCAATGAGGTATGTACAAATAATAGGTAAATATTTTCCAGAGAGAATATGAATGTACTTTCCAAAGTGATGGGCCAACTAAATGCGTAGTAACTTGGATAGGGTTGTTTCATTTATTTGGTTTGAGTGGTAAAATAATATTAATATTCCTTATTCTGCCTTGTGCAATTTGCATGTGCATCACATTTCTTGGGCTGGTAATGGATATGAAAATACCTTCCTTGCTAAATTACTGAATTTGTTTTAAGATTGTTGTAACATGCTTTTGCAACCCTAGTTGTCCTAAGCATATTGTTAGATAACCCTTTAATATGCCCATTTGACCCCCTAGCCCAATTTAACGAAGGCATTCAGGTTTGCAGATGGTATTCAAAAAAAATATTTTCTTAAGCATCACAACTTCCATGTCGCTAGACCCAATACCGAGTTTTGAAAAATCATATAAAAAATTAAATAAAATATATAGATATATGATTTATATAATGTGATTCTCAGTATTTTTCTTGTGATCATTTGATGAGTGCAGACTTCTTGCAGTTCTATTACTGTTTGTGGCATCCTCTTATGTGCAACTTTATGCCTAGAACATCTTCAAACTGTGGGATTGTGATGGAGAACCAGTTGGTTCCTGTAGTCCTGAAAATAAGTATTATGGGCACTCATGACAAAAGAAACTCAAAACAGAGGAGGAGAAAGTTAAATGCATCAATTTGATGTGAGGATCCTATGATAATAGATAACATATCTTATGGTGAAATTCATGAAGATTTATTTGCAAGGGTGCTTGCACAGTTGCCTATGTCTAGCTTCTTCCATTTTCATTCAATGTGAAAAGGTTGGAATTCAATGATATATTATCCAAGTTTTTGAATGCTTGTTCAGAAGTCCCATCCTGATGTGCATGGTTCTACATGGTGAACTCCAAGTTAGATGATGGAACTATGTATTTGAACATAGCTAATGTATGGATTATAAATGAAATCTTCATGTATACCATAAGAAACTATAAATATAAGAAAAATGAGACGAAGATCTCAACTTTTTAACAATCTTGAAATCCAAGCCATTGTCAAATTTACTCTATTTTGTGATGAAGTGCATTTCCTAAGTTTTTGTCAATGCTAAATACATTATTTTTATGATCTGTATTTTCATGTGTTGGGAATGTGATAAATGTAACTTAGACTTGAAGCAAACTATTTTTTGGCAATGTCAAATAATTCTTCCTTAATTGCATCTTGTTGAGGAACCTCGGAAAACTGGACCTCATGCATATTTATGTCATGTGAGTGATTAGCATCCCTCATATATTTTCAGTTGTAAACGTATATTTAGCACGATTCAGTCCAAGGATTTTTGTTCTAAAATGTGACAAACTGTTTATCGGAACTTGAAACCATATCACTAACTTTTCCAAATAAACTATTACTATTATGTGATGGATTACTATTATCATCATCATTCTTATTATTTATTTTAAGCACAGAAAGAAAAAATTAACAGGTAAAATAGTTAGAAATGACTTCTCATGCGCTTTGGACACCCTAGTCGACTTCAAATTTGATTTAATAAATTTTAAAATCCAATGAATCAATTTTTAGAGTTGACTGGTCATAATAATTGTTCTTAAAGGCTTTGCATGGACTGTGCAACCCTTGAAAACTCATAAGAAAATAATGGAACCTGGGAAACATATCCTGTGCATTTCAAGAATCACTAGGCATCCATTTCCTGGCATCTTGAGGGAGTTTCCAGGGGCATATCCATACAGGAAATATTTTTGGGCAAGAAAGACCAGACAAGGTAGTGTTTCTTGTAACTTGGGCAAAGGATGCTCAACAAGAAGCATTATAGTTGTATATTTGCAACTCACTAGGAATGCAACCAAATACTTTTTTCACTTGTTTGGTAGAAGCTACACAACAATAATGAATATAACTTGAATAAATAGGTGGAAAGGGATAATGTTATAACCTAGATAATTGTGACTGGTTAGTGTGAGATCCTTATATGACATTGTACTTTTGTATGTATCTAGCTACTGTGACATGATTAGATCTTAGATATAACACATTAACCAAACATTCACATGATCATGAAGAACAAGATTTCCTACCAATAATATACATGTTACAGTTTCTATTATCTTCCTTGTGATTGCCTTATGACAATTCATATCATTTTCTTTCAACATTCTAGCTTTTTTATATCCTTTGTGATACTTGTGTTCTATGCCTTTTGCTTTTATGTTTTTCTTACTAACCTTATTAACTTGATTAGCTAGATATTTAGTTGATAATCATGAGAATATATTTTAGGTTTTGACATATTTTGAGGAATTTCTTTTGCACTCCCACATTGTACCTTTTGCTACTCGATATATCGTTTAGTCCCATTGACCTAATTTTGAGGACTTTTGTCATATATTAATGTAATTTTATTAATCTTATCTTTTCTTATGTGCTCCTTTACATGATGAAGGTTTAAACCCTTCTCTAAGAAAATAGATAATATGTTTGGTCACTAAAATGAGAGCTCCTTCAAGAGTCATGGTCTTTGGCATTAATAATAAGAAGATCCCAACTGAGGAAATGTTGAAAACACCTTTATTTGGGAAAGGCTTTCATGTAATGACATAAATAATGAACAGATTGAACACATAGTCCAAGTTCTACCTCAACATCTCCCTATTATTTAGACGATGTGGATCTCCTATGTCCTCCTCCTTTAAGACATCAAAATTCATGTTATTCTCCTTCAACACATAAAAATTCAGGTTGGCAACTGCAATTTTTTTGTTACTTCACAACCAACAAAGAAAGTGAATAAGCATGATGATGTTATTTTTTGTATTCTAACTCTTATGTCTACTTGTTAAGATTTGGTTTTCATTAGAGGTAATGTAAATTGCACTTAAAAGAGAAGAGAAGTATTTACAATTAGTGATAGTGTGATGCCTCCTCCTGTCAAGTCTGTGGTAACCGTGTTTGATCCCTTAGTTGTTGCCTTAGAATGGTAAAATATGACAATTTGTAGGCATGGGAAGATAAGTGCATAGAGATCAACACATAAGAGCAGTGAAATGTGAGTCGAAGCTTTAATCATAAAACATGTGATAAATAACAAAAATATTTTGGGAAAAATGAAACATAATTTTGAACAAAGAAACACTCTATTTTTTTTTTGAATAGAAAAAAGTGATTGAAAAAGAAGTAAATCTTGTCAATGAACCAACATCTATCAAACTATTAAGAACAACACTTCAACAACTACTCATATGTTATTGAAAAAATACTTATATTAATTAAAAAACATTTATATAAAGGTTAGGTTAGATTTCTTTCACTATTTGTTGATGATAACAACAATATTCTTTCTTTGAGGGGTTGTAGGTGCCTATGTCTTGTTTACAAATGGGATGGAAAAAAGTACATGGAAATTTCTTGGGATTTAGGAAATGCTACAAATAAGGATACTAAAAATTTTGTAGCCTTCAAAAGCCTAATTTCTCTCAGACATAATGATGCAAACAGATACCATGATTGGAAACTCAATGGTGATACAAAAATCTCTCTTCCATAAAACTCTTTTCACAGACCTAAAGCTATCAAAAATTTGTCAAAAAATGCTATCTCAATGATAAGTGAATTCAAGCATATTGACTTTTTTCCACCTCTTCTCAAGCTTCATTATATAAGTCGATAGGAAGGCCAATATGGGGTTGTTCCTCTACGAGAAGGGATTCTTAAGACCAATGAGGAGTCGATTAATCATAGTGCCATTCTCCCATTCCAATGACATGTAAGGAGTTTATGACAAATAATGCACATCATGACACTTGTTTCACCAATCAAATGTGTAGGGAAAGAGAATTTAAGCAGACTCACCACCCAAAAATGACATGCATGCTACTCCATTGGTCACTATAAAGACTAGTTGATGGTGTCATCTTCTCTCATGTGTGAGAAGTCAGACACAAGGTTATGAGAA
This sequence comes from Pinus taeda, assembly GCA_000404065.3. Lineage (NCBI taxonomy): Eukaryota > Viridiplantae > Streptophyta > Pinopsida > Pinales > Pinaceae > Pinus > Pinus taeda. The sequence continues at coordinate 78,956 of APFE031061008.1, read as the reverse complement.
GTCAGATTAATAACAACATGATTAATGCTATGAGTGCACTAAATGTCTTACAAGAGTGCAGGAACCTCACAACCTTTATTCTCTCAATCAATTTTCATGAGGGTCATATTCCTACAGATATTACAGGTTTTCGGCGGCTTAAGATTTTAGCTCTTGGAAATTGTGGCCTTTCAGGCTAAGTTCCCAAAAGGTTGCATAATTGTAAAGACTTACATGTTCTTGATCTCTCATGGAATAAAAATATAGGAAGCATTCCTCCTTGGCTTGGCTATTTAAAATTTATGTTTTATTTGGACATGTCAAACAATTCCCTCTCAGTAGACATTTCCCTACAACTTACCCAGTTGTAGAGTCTCACATTAATACAAAACCTCACAACAATAGATATAACCTCTTTTGAATTAACTCTTCACATCCTGGACTAATTTGACCAATGCCATGATCTAGTGCAATGATACCTAAAATTTTGGACGTTAACGGTGAGTAATACTTGCAAATAAAAGTGTAAAGATAACTTTGCAAGAAGAGAATATCCAACATAAGGTCATTTTCCACTTGTGGATAAATCAGGGTAAGTTCAGTTGGTTCTTGATCCAAAAATATGCAACTCAAATTGTAATATGTTAACATCAAAATAAATAAATATGACAGAAATGAACTGGATTCAAATTTAAGTAAATCATGGTAAGTAAATCATGGTAGGTTCAATTTATTTTTGACTTGAAATTTGGCACCTCGACTGCACTTTGCTAACACTGGCATAGAACCATCTTAACCGTGGATCTGTTATATCAAAAAATATCAAGGTGCAAACCCCAACATTTTTTATCCCTCTCGAAAAAAATACCAGGGAAAAATGCAACTATGATAATTTTATAATAGTCATTGTTTAAATATGGTAACAAAGATAAATATTTGTTCGTTCTTTCATATCTTTTACGTTATAGAAATTAAAGAAAATCCATGATGTAGAACTAGATCCACCCACCTAGCTGTAAAGCACCTTGACCTAGTTATTCTATGTGCAATTAAAATAAAGCAAACCAACTGAATTTTGCTCCTTTGCAAGAAACCTTCGTGCATAATTAGGAAAAACTACAGGAATGGACTTCAATCTTCTATTTATCTTAGAAAGATAGCAAAAAAAGGCCAAAACATTTCACTCAAAATATACCATCTAGTATGAAAGATCTAAACAAAAATATTTAGATGATAGTCTTTCAAAAAACAAGCATATAAATCCTTTATTAGGAATGCCCATAAATTGCCTTGTTATAATATAAACAAGAATAAAAAAAAAATTGATATATGGATGTTATTAACTATTTTTGAAATATGAATAGATTAACAAATGTACATGGAGTTGTAGGGGAAATCTACCAACAGTATTTATGCAACTTCTGGCCATGTTCCATATGATATTTTCACTACATGTATAATTAATCACCCAGTTGCATCAAATGAAATTTTGCATTGGAACCAAAGAGACTTATTATCAATTGGTGCTTCTTTCATACTTCTCTCTAGAACTTTGGAATATGAATCTGGATTTTTGAAGGATAAGGAATTTGCCTATTGAGAGAGAAAAATTGTTAAAACTTGAAATGCTAGTCAAACTTTACAATGTCATATATGTCGTCTGCCTTTGTACAAAAAACTCAGTCCTTATTCCCATCATACTCTGTCTGTAATTAACCCTAATGAATAGTAACTGACTATAAATGAAAAGATGCAACAATAAATAAGCTTTCATAGCCTACCTTTCTGTGAACATTTTAGAATATGGAGAAGCCTTCCACATTTTTCTTGAAGCCTAGGTTAAATAAGAAAGTAAAGAAAACACCTTTGGGTGTGTTTGAGTTATAAAAGTGATAATCCTATTCCCAACTAACTGGATTTTTTTTTTATGTGTTGGGAATTATCCCTAACATTCTCAAGCCATGAAACAACTTCCTGAATGGTGGGCCTTTTCAAAGGATTATGATTTGTGCATATGCATCGAACATTGAGTACTCGTGACATCTTCTCCTCATAACCTTTGCCCCTAAGTAAGGGATCAAATATTTCCTCCTCTTTACCTTCAGATCTTATTTTTTGCACCTATGACACCAAGTCCCTGCATCCTGTTGGTTTGGAGATATCAATAGGCCTCTTTCCATTGAGCAACTCCAGAATTACAACCTCAAATTTGTACACATCCCCTCTAAGAGTGATTATCCGGGCCTGACCATACTCAAGGGGAATATATCCCAACATTCCCACAAGTTTTGTGGACACGTGTGTGTTATAAGGCAAAATCAACCTCGATTAACATGTGACTAGACCTTGCATGTGTTGACTTGAGGGTTTTGTATAATGTAATGGCCACTTGATTATTATTTGAACAATGTGTACTCTATATTTGTAATTCTCTATTTGAAAATTGATGAATGTATGGTCTATGAGTTTATTGTTCAACATTTTAAGCCTGACCCCTTCCATTTGCATCATTATGCCTCATCTATTCCTTGAGGCAAAATTTTCATAGAGTACATAGAAACTTTTGTCAAAATCTACGTTTTTATGGATTGTCAAAATATATCTTGGTATATTCATGGAAATATCTTCGAAAAAAAAAAAAATAGGAAGTAGTGAGAGTACATTTCTATCTAGACAAAACTGATTGTTCTTTGTAGACTAGGAAAGGTCATGAACTACATGAGATTGGTGGTAGGCCGAGACCATATGCTAATCAACATTGTCATATCTATCCTCTTTGGCGACATCGTCCCTAATTTTTTGAACTATGAAGTTTTGGGTTTAAACTTTAGGATTACGTGTCAAAAGCTTCTTTATTAATCGGTCTACTCCCTCATTAGTAGAAAAGGCAAAAATTATTTTATTGACATTTTGAGATAGATACAAATTAAATAATGATTTGAATTGAAAAAATATTTTGCAAGATTTTAGCCAAAAATCTAAAAGATAAAGCTTAGTTAGACAACACCATAATGTATTAATGGCAATAAAAAAAACCATGAACCAATTACTTTTCTCGAAATACATTTGTCCATACACATGGAATATATTACATTTGTCCATAAATTTATCACCCATACAAAAAACTGTAATCTGCAAGTTGGGGGAAAATAAAACATTGACAGGTTATTCTTTACTAAAAGAACCATGCTATGATAGACCCAAGAAAAATTATAACACAAACCCATTCGCATATTGGTGACCTATCTTGATGGTGATCAATGATTTATGTTATAGTGGATGGTGATCCTGTGTCATATTTGACATATGCATCTGCGCTTAACAATGCTCCTGACATTATATTGCTAGACATGTTTTGAATGTCTGTAGAGTAATTGATGGTAAAAGATTGAAATTGACAACTTCAACTTATTTCTTCCTTATAAAGTGGTTTTAAATTGCCCTTCTGAACCCGATAGATGCTTTTCATCTGATTACATATTAGTTTTGAGTTGGTCAAGACTTCAATATCATTGACATCATGTTTTTTTTTGTCTCTTTTAGCCCTTCAATAAGGAAAATTATGCTTCATTGTTTGTCGTCCTTCCAGGCACTTCTCTCTTTCCATGGAGAAAATGATTTGTTGCCATATTGTAAAGGACAAATTTCACAATTGCTCGACCTAGATTTGGAAAGCATGACACTTCAATACATAAACGCCACTTTTGCACCATTTTTTACACTTCAAAAACCTGGAAAATAAGATAACAATAAATTCACATTAGGTAAGTAGACAGTTATATATTTCTTAATACTCAACATGATTTTTAGTGATATATAATTGAAAAAATCAATTATCTATTCCTAATCTATTCCACTGACAGCTAATTAATTGAACAGTCATAAACCATTCCATTCTTCTTGCATTTTATGCCTTTCAAATGTCACTTGAATTTGATGGTATTTCATATGGAACATCATTCGAAAAATGTTACTTCTTTGTATATTAGTAGCCATAAATCCCAACAACATTATGAATCTAAATAAAACAACAGGGGCCAAAGACATCAAAAATCAAAATATTCATGCTTGACATGGCGCCAATTACCATTTTGAGTTTGTTTATATATGTGTGACTATGCGGTTGTAGCTTTATCATAGTTCATGTCTCATTGTCTTGCTAGGAAATTTCATTCATTCAATATATTTGGCTAGGAATGCGGTCTGTGCCAATTTTGTCTTGAAGTTGTGCTTGTTGTCTCAAGTCACCACCCATCATCGAGTGGCAAGTTGTGAGTATTTGGGAACTTGGAAGAGAATAGTTGTATGTTATAATTTCTAACACATGTAAAAGAACATAGTTACCGCTCAAACAGAAACTATCACCTCAAAATGGGTACTCGAGACTAAAAATCCCAAAAACACATCAAAAAAACCCAAAAATAAAAAGTGTTGATTCTACATCACCATTTTATTATTATTATTATTATTATTATTATTATTATTTATTATTATTATTTATTATTTTATTATTTTATTTTTTATTTATTTTTTTATTTTATTTTTTTTTTTTTTTTCAGAGTAAATTTTCAATATTTTTAAAAAATAATAGTGAAAAACAATAAAAGCCATTTTGTTTAGTGCAAAAAACACCTTGAAGGTGAAAAGTGTTTATGCCAAAATAAAGTTTTTGTTTAGGATACATTTTCAACATTTTTTAATAATGACACTAAAAATAAAATTTCATGACTCTAAAAAACTTAATTTTCCAATGATTTTCAAGCATGGTATTAACGATAAAATATCGTGTCTTTGAAAAGCCTTAAAATCCTAACGATTTTTAAGAATGACATTAAATTTAAAATATCACTTCTTTGAAAAACCTTAAAATTCCAACAATTTTCAAGCATGGTGCTAAGGTAAAATATTTATAACTATTTTCGACTATAACATTAAAGATAAAATATTACGACTTACAAAAGCATTAAAATTTTGACAAATTTTCAACCATGGAATTAAAACTAAAGATTATGACTACAAAACAATTTTAAATTTTCAAAATATTTCAAGAATGACATTATGGAAAAATTATATGACTAGAAAACCTTGAAAAATGAAAACATGAATGAAAGAGTTATTATACCAAGTGTAATTTTTTTAAATGTTAAATGTATAGCGATTTTAAATTCTTAACCTAAGACAACTTGATACATTACAAACAAAAATTAAAGAACAACCATTAAATTAACACACTCTGGTGCAGACTCAATTCATTATAACAAAAAATATAAAATCAAA
>APFE031061008.1:50274-72393 GCA_000404065.3 Pinus taeda | reverse complement strand
TATTTTTATGTTTTATTACTAACAAGAAATCACCAACATTTAAAAAAAAATTATCCACACTTAATTCATTAGAAAAATTAAAGTGTAAAAATTAAGCCCTTTAAACAAAAAGGATTGATGCTCATCAACTATTTTCAAAGTCAAGATGAAAATCACTAACAAAATGAAAAAATGTTCACACTTGATACATTAAAAAAATTAAAGTGTAAGAAATAATCCCTCTAAAAAAATATGTTGATGCTGCATCAACACTTTTCAAAATCATTATGAAAATCACTAACATTTACAAAAATTGTTCATACTTAATACATAGAAAAATTTTAAAGTGGCAAAAATATGCTAAAAAAAAATGTGTACTTTGAATCACCAGTTTTCAAAATCAAGTGAATTTTTGTTACCTCAAAAAAACAGGTACTAGGTCATTTTCTCGTTTGATCGGTAACTATGTTAAAGGTGTGAGTTGGAAGTAGCAACATTTCTAACTGTTAAACTTAAGAAAATGTAGATCGAAAATGGTAGCAGCTACAATATCAAAAGCAAAGGAAAAAAATGTTTGTTTCAGTCTCTCACTAGCTCTGCAACAACTAGCCTCTAAGGCTAAAGAGGCTAAGAAAGAGCTCGAAGTTCCTAACTGATTTCTTTGTCCATTGTGATACTCAAGGAAAATAAAATGATTCCAGCTCAGAAGATACTTCCAATAATACATGATTGAGTATGATTTTCCATTAGCAACTCTAACTAATGACTCCTGAAATACCCTTTCTCATCTTCTCTTAAGATAGTAGAACATCCCAAGACTGCTAAACAAAGTACAATAGAAACTAAAGCAGAAGCAAAAGCATGGACATGGTTGTATCCTCCTGAAAAAGAAGGAAAATCCTAAAGAGGAAAGCATAGCTAGTGTTAGCAATGTTGAAAGTAACTGTATTGCTAATAAAGGTGAATGAAGTTGGCTAAATTTCATAGAACATGATGGTCTTATCAAGGAAGGGGACACCATAAGGCAGCGGCTTGTTGTACTAAGCAGTGAAAACTATCTGAAGTTTCCTGGTAAAAATGATGGGCCTCACATATTGAACAATTGTAGCATCCCAATCTCTACTAGTGTTGTATGTGATGCTTATGGAAAAAACAGTGAACCTATTTGCTATTTCCTACTTTGAAAAGGTAACAAATGGGCAAATTGATTGAAAATATCTTCCTCCAGATGCAGACAAAAGTGTATGTAAATTGCAGGTTCTTCACGATACATTGGCCCACAAGGGTATTCTAGATGGGCATTACTATGCAGTTATTAGGTCATCTCTCTCAAACCAGTGGTATAAGCTTGATCATGCAAATGATACACGGAGCAGGAATTCTAAGAAATGTACTTTAATATTAACAAAGAGAGTCAACTAAAGCCCTTGCGATGGCAGTGTTGGTTGTTGTTGGTCAAAACCATTATGGTGTGTTTCCTTCCAAAGGTAAGTTGTTGAATGTAAGGGAAACGAGCCATAAACAGATCATGGAAAATGCTGAGATTCAACATATCAAGAAAATCCTTGTTTTGCAGCATGAAAAGGAATATGATAGTATCAAATCTCTAAGATATGGTAATCTTATGATTATGGCAAATCAAGGTCATGATGGTTCACACATCAAAGGATTTTTTATCAACTTCATACACTCTTTCTGGCCATCCCTATTCAATACTCCCTCATTTCTTGTTGAATTCATTACTCCTATTGTCAAGGAAACCCATAAAGATGGGCGGGTATTGCCTTTCTATACCATACCCGAGTATGAATCATGGAGAAAATTTCTGGATGGATTAGCATTAGGATGGACCATAAAGTGGCTAACATTTCGAGTTGGGAACTTATTTGGACTAGATTGACAAGCTTATCAAGTACAACAACTTTGTAAATAAGGAATTGTTCCTATATTTCATAGTTGGTTTGCAAAGCTCCACCCCATCCATGGTTGATGGTTTAAAACTAGGACAAAGGAAAATATTGTTTTGTTCTTTCAAAATAAATTTTGTTCCGCAAGTGAAGATGGCTCAATTCTTGGGTTATGTCTTAGAGCATTCTTCTTACCATCATGACGAGCAGAGTCTTGCTAGCACAATTATTAGAATGACACAAGATTTTATTGGGAGTAACAACATCAACTTTCTTGTTCCACTTGGACAATTAAATAATACTAAATTGAAGGCCCTTTCACCTCTTCCTGAGCGCTTAATTTTACAAGCTATCCTTGATTCTCAATTTGTGATCCCGGGGACAATCAAAGTTTGGTTGGTTGAATCTTCGTCTCCTATTTGGGGCAAATTGATAGAAAATAATGCTGGTGGTTGTATACCGTGGTTGTCATGGCTACCCTTAAATAACCTACTAAATGGAGCTCTCTCTAGCTCAAACCATTGGATGGCTCTGCGCCCTTCTTACATTTCACTTACAAATGAAACACAAGTCTCAAGGACTCATATTCTAGTGCCACTTTATTGCCCACTATTATGCTTATCTACAACATCATCATCAAGTAAATGCATTAGAAACATTCAGATTGGTGTCAAAATTGATGACATAAAATTACTTAAAGTTTTACTTTGCAGGAAGCCCTTGAAGCAAATGATATTTGTTGCTATCAATCATTTCGATTTGGCATCATTGTTTCATAAGTTGTGTTTCGCAATCCTGATTCACATAGTTTTTCAATACAAGAAATCAAACTTTGGAGAATTTATGTTTTTTATGAACTCTGAATTCTCTTGCTGGACAAATGAGTTTGCTGGATATTTTGTGAGTGGTAAAGGCATGATTGAAATTGTAGGAGATTGTTCCCAATCTGGAGTATCAAAATCACATTGCCATGAAGCCATCAAAAGGCTGGTGCAATGCCTCTCAGCAATGCTTGAAGATTTCGTGAACGAATTTATCCTTAGGTTATCTGAATTAGGATTCTTATCTTTTCTAAATTAGCATTCCTATCTCCTGCCTTTGTTATACTTCTCCCACACCCCCTCCCACTCACCATAGGGTACTCCCCAGATTCATTTGAGCAACGAGAGATCTACTAATAATTTCTTTCTTTTGACCTTAGATGGTAAGAGAGTGAGGTTTCCTAGCTCCTCCATGTCGCCCTCCCTCCAGGGTGATACAACTAGATCCCCTTATGGTGCCTGATGACTTTGACAACGAGTCGGTTCCTTGATGCCCCAATTGTCAGTCACGAGGATCAGGAGAGCTAAATATTATCTCTACCTCCAACTCTCTCATAGTGTCACCACCAAGATTGTTGGCTTTCAAGTCTTGGATGCTACCATGGTATAACTGCATCTATACCATTATTATATGTATATATAAGCCAAATTCAGATGACCAATTATGTATAGAAGAACCACGCTGAATTTGATAGATGTTTGTGCTTTTTAACTTAATTAGTGGAAGTCACTGAAGAGCTTAAACAATTGACATATGTTTATTTAAAAATGTTTAACAACATTGGTATTCTTCGACCAAAGAAGCCCTAATATTTGATCTCATCAGCGAAAAAGACACTAGGAAGACTTCTTAACATCAAAACTAAATTTTGGACAATGGGCTCTAAAACTACTATAACGACATGATAATTTTATCTCAACCTCAAGCACATTACTAAGTACAACCCTAATGAGTGGTAGAAAAATCAACCAAAGATAAATGTAAATAACAATGGCAAAGCATGGGTTCAACTACACAATTTTGAGCACTAGTGCACACAATATAACAAAGCTACGTTGAAGACGCTAGGGATTTGGTACTAGAACAAGAAGCAAAAGGACTGAAATTGCGAACCAAAAGTCCCATGCAATAATTTTAGTAAAGGCTAGTTTCATTACCAAGGGACATTTTTTTTGTTTTAGATATTATTTGGGAATTTGAATGTCTTTGTGGTTATTTATTGGCCAAATCCATACCATATCCTTGAGTTTATCCCATGATCAGTGCATCTCGACAGTTGAAGGGTTTGAAATGTCGGATTATATAACCTAAGTGAGCATTAAAAAAGGAGTAAACTAGCGAATGTTGGAAAACTTAACGTTCCAACTTACCGAGACTATCGTTTGAGCAACTGGGATCGGTTGAGCCCCAAGACAAGCAAGCAAAAGATGGTAGTGATGGAGCCTTCTACAACACAGACAACTGTGATGGAGTATTTATGGGAAAAAAATTCCTCTAATGCAATACAAAATTCAATAGGAAACCACAAGAATCACTACCATAACCATGTGCAATAGCTTCCCTATGGACACCGAAAGCATCTCGATACATACAGAGCCAGAATTGCAGGTCAAATAAAGAGTTATAGTGTGTGGTCTCTCGTTTTGTAGGGGGAGCAATGAGCAGAAGAGGAAATGCAAGGAAATGCGCGGTTTTGGCTTCCTTGTTTTGATTTGAATTCCATTCCTCCCCTGCTACCCATTGCCCATTAACGAGTTAAATAAAAAGTCACATCAGGTTGGATCCAGATAAATACATATTCTAACAATGACATAATCACATCACGCGGAGGTGCGTCAAATAATTTGGAGAAATGGCCAACCAGAACCGAAAGTTTTTCCGACCAAGAAGAAAAGAGAAACCATTCCTGCACCTCGCTAGACTACTCCATTGAAAAATAGAGCTTTCCGACGTGGAAAGATCGAGCGGACCCAACTCCTTACTTTTACGTGGCAGTGATTTGTCCTCCTCAATTTCAATAGGTGACGTAATTATCCCAAAATAAATTTCCCAATTTCATGGATGTAAGATTCAACACGGCACGTAACTCGACATGCATCTCTTCTAAATATCCGTGTTCTAGAAACTAGAATCAGAGTTTTGCCGGACACAAAGCCTAGCGACAAAATCACTTTAACGGCACCTAACTCGACATCGATCTCTTCTAGAATCTCCCTGCGTTCTAGAAACTAGAATCAGAATTTTGCTGGACACAAAGCCCAGCGACAAAATTCCTTGAATAGTTGCTTCCAATTATTATTCACAATAACACCCAGATTCGCCTCTCGTTCCCAATAAGAAATGCTTATAAGAACAACTTCGATTCCAATCTACATTGTCTCGAATCTCCCTTGCCCAACTATTTATCATCTTTGTTCGATCTGTATGTTCAATCCTTCGAAGACCCGATCACAAACAGAGGATTCTGAGATTCAGTACAAATATCCGTAAAGGGCTTTTGGGTTTTGATCTATACAAGTGCTCCAATTAGTCTGGAATTGTTTGCGAGGAATTAGAATATCTACACTACAATTCATAAATAATACATGGCATTAGCCCTCTTCCATATTTTGGATTCTGCGAAACCCAAATTGGAGCATTTAACAGTGCGTATGCTGAATGGCGTCCGCGCGTTTTCTAAAGTAAACCCTGTGTTGGCGTCGATTGCAATCTATGCGCTTTGCACGGCTGCAGGGTTTATCTTGTGGATTGCAATGTGTTTCTTGGATTTGGCAGCGGGGACTTGTGTCTTGGTGGCCGCCACATATGTGATTGAGGCTTTGAATGAGCATGTCCTCCCTATATTGCAGCTTCTCAACGGTGTGCTTGCCCTGCTCGCGGGATTCGTCATACTGCTGGGCAAGATTCATATTAATACCAATGTTAATGACAACCGCTCCAGACATAATCCCAACAAGATGAGCACTCTGTCACACCGCTCCAAAATGATAGCAGAACTGCCCAAAGCCAAGTACAGGTGTTTGGGAAGATCAGATGATGCAAATAGCAATGATTCATCTTCATCATCATGTGCAGTTTGTTTGGGGTGTATTGGGGAGGAGGATGAAGTCCGCATTCTTCCCAACTGTAGACACTATTTTCACATTTCTTGCATTGATCGGTGGCTTCTTCCATGTACTGTCAATAACTCTTCCTGCCCTTTGTGCAGAGGCATTGTAATAGGCCTCCACACATTACAAGCGAAATAGGACAAATCGCAACATTACAAGTTCGTTGCTCGGAGACGCAAATCCTTAAAATGGAGGCGTTTCCTCCCCTGTTTTGGGTGCCTGTTTTCCCCTGTTCCTCCATCCCTGAAGGGGTTTTTTTTTTCTGGGGCAAAACATTCAGGCCACAATGATTCGTGTAAATAGGTCCGTGGGCTGAAATCTCACTAAAATTATATCCTAAAGCGCTAATTATTTCTCATTACTTGATTTGTGGTTCTTAGATTGTTGGAGTCACAGTCATACATTCGTTCACTGAAAGAGATAAATACACATTTCTAAGATGAACACTTCAGCTTGTAGATTGACGTTCATGGTTGAATTAAAGAGGCTCCACCCTAAATTCCAGATTTATTAAGCAATTGGAGATTTAAAAAGATTTGTGGCGAAGGTTTTTTTCAGATTTATTAAGCAATTGGAGATTTAAAAAGATTTGTGGTGAAGGTGTTTTTCAGTGTGAGAAAACGCTGGTATTATAAGTGAATAACCAGTACATTAGTTTACAATAATAACTTCATCAAATGATATTATCCAGGTATTAGTTTCAGCCAGAAGATGAATACACATTTCTAAGATGAATACATTCATTCACTCAGAGATAAATACACACATTTCTAAGATGAATACATTCATTCACTCAGAGATAAATACACATTTCTAAGATGAGCACTTCATCTTGTGGATTGATGTTCATGCTTGAATTGAAAAGGATCCACCCTAAATTCCAGATTTATTAAGCAATTGGAGATTTAAAAAGACGTGTGGCGAAGGATTTTTTTTTTCAGATTTATTAAGCAATTGGAGATTTAAAAAGACTCGTGGCGAAGGTTTTTTTTGTCAGTGCGAAAAAAACGCCGGTGTTATAAGTGAATAACCAGTACATTGGTTTACAATAATAACTTCATCAAATGATATTATCCACCTATTAGTTTCAGCGAGAAGGCTTCATGCCATATCCATATAAGACCGCTATATTGCATAATGAAAAAAATAAACAGTTTATATGTTCATCATCCAGAACTAAAACAACATATATGTTGCTTGGTAAACCAAAACTTGGAAAGACAAAAACTATGGCGTATATGTTGCTCCAAATATAGTAAGGTAAACCAAAACTTTGAAAAGACAAAAACTATTGCAAACATAGCAAGGGCAGCAAGATCAAGATAGTAGACCCCTTCAGGGAAAGAGAAGGAACCAGCATCATGTGAACAGCCCGCCAACAACAGCGCGATATGTAGACCATATGTAGACCATCTTGAGGAGCAGCAATTCTAAGCTTGGACATGGCGTCAATAGTAGAGTTGTGTGCCCTGCGAATGTGTGGAATGAAAATCTCCTGGAAAGTGTCCATGAGATAACAGATGTTTTTTAGTCAGCCTTGTAAATGTGATAACAGATGTTTTTTAGTCAGCCTTGTAAATGTGTTTGCTGTATGAAAGGTTTGCCCCATACATGATTAATGATTGATAATTGATTGTGAATCTCCATATATATGAAAAGTAAAAATGTTCAGAAAATTTGTGAATCTCCATATATATGAGAAGTAAAAATGTTCAGAAAATTTGCAAACCACAACATTATTTAAAATGCCATCGCTTCTATTTAACCCGTGGCGAAGGTATTTTAACCCGTAAAAGTTTTATGACTGGATTCTTATGGGTTTTATTGTTTTTTAACAGGTATGGATCACATGTTGGGGATTTTTTTGGTAAAATCCCAAAAACAAACAAACAAACTGAATACAGAGCAATGCTTTGTTTTTCTCCTCAAGATCTTTTACACAGAAAAACCCCAAAAAAATTTATGAACAAAGCAAACGTCAGTCAGGATTTTCCCCTGAGATCGTGTAACGTTATGGGTACCATTCGTTTTTAAAATAAATACATCCGAAAAGGCATTTTTCCCAGAGTGCCATTCACACATCTAGGCATTTTTTGTTTTTTCAAGGCTGAGCATGAAATAGGGCACACGTTTCCTCACTATTAGAAGATTCACAGCAGCGGTGGAGAAGGAAACGAGCATAAGTTAGAAGCAATGTGTAGCGTTCGTTCACAAGATCTTTTGCACTTATCTATGTTTTAAAACAATTTTTGCACAAATTTATAGGCCCTTTTGTAGCCCTTGTAGCTGAAAGAGAAACTACATCATTAATACATCCTCAAAAACCATTTTCTTCCACAATGATCTTGTTTTCCATGATGTTAAGAGGAGACAACATGGTGAAAGATGGGAACTTATAATTCATGTTAGCTTACTTTGTTAGGTGATATTGTTCAGTGTATTTTGTTAGAAATTTTTTGGAATAGTAAGTTAAAATTTTGCATAATTTTAATATTCCAAATTTTGTGAGAGCACTGAAACCATTATATATTCGAAACCATATTTAAACAGTAAAAATATATAATTTCTCAAAAAAATTTATTTACCAAATTTCAATTAAAAAATTTATATATTTGAAATCATATTTAAACCATTAAAATCTATAATTTCTCAAAAAAAATCATTACCCAATTTCGATTAAAAAGATAAAAGCATTTCATCATTATTTCAATTAAACTGATAAAAGCATTTCACCATTACACTGCTCCATTCATTTTTATCCAAGCCGGTTTCATTTACAAAATTTTCATTGTGAGATATCTAGCACTAGCATGAAGATTTTAGGGATCCCTGCTTTCGAGGGATTTTATCAAATTCATCGAGGGATATGAATCCGTTATTGGGATAAAAGGGTTATGGATATTGGGTAATAGTTACATAGTTAGAATTTAAAGGTAAATTTAGTTTTATTTAATTTAAAACCACTATTTAAAAATTTATAGAAAATTATTTGAAAATATCTTTTTCATAAATTTTTAAAGTAAAAATGAATTATATTATATTAAAAATAATTGATATAATTAATTATATTTTATAATATTTGTATTAATTTCTAGATTTTATAATATAGTGATAAAAATTTTATGATGAAATTGTGTGGATGATTTTTAATCTTGTCTAAAGTTTTTAATAGATATTTCATTTATCGTTACAGATTGAGAATTGAATGATTACAAATGAGCCCTTTGAATTTTTTTTTATAGAAGGAAGTTTTGAATTCGTCACTAACAAATAATATTAACATAATCAAATAATTATTGGAGAATAATACCAAAATATTATTTTCACTGTTAAATAATAAATATATTAGTGAAATTAAATTCTAATGAAATAATTAATTGTTAAATGAAAGGGTCAAGACAACATATTTAATTAATTATTTAATTAATTAAAGAAATAAATAATTAAAAGAAATGAAGACTATGTCGAGAAAAAATAATAATTAGGAGTTAAGAACACGAGTCAATTCCATATATTTAAATAAATGATTAATTATTTAAAGAGCATATGAGAATTAAAAGAAAATTGAGGATAATAATAATAATTAAGAGGAAGAGAATCAAATCAACTATGTCTGAAATTGAAGGAAAGAATGAGAAAAATTGAAAATTGAAAAAGAAAAATGCATAAAGGAAATTAAATCTAATAAGTCAATGGATAACCATTTGCCAAGAATGACTTAATTTGTAGTCATCTTCTCAATTAAAGTTTTCAGGGTGATTCTCAATTTCAAGGGCCTCTCTAATGGTTCTAAAGTTGTAAAATGGAACATATGTGAGAATTTTGGTTTCATTAAAGCATATCAGATTTTATGAATTGAAAGAAGGTTATGGAAAACTTTGTTTATCATCCAAATGGTGTCGGCAATATGTTCTTTCATTCTAGCTTTGAAGGTATGACCAGTCTAGCCAATGTATGATTTTCCACATGAATAGAGGATTTGGTAAACCCCTGAATTCAACATGGGGTTAGGATTGTTTTTCGTTATTTGGAACATCTGCTTTAAAGTTTTATGGGATTTAAAAACGGTCCTAATGTTCTTTTTCCGCAGAATTTTTGCTATAATGTCAGTAGACCTTTTATGTAGGGAAGATATAATTGACCTTGAAGAGGAGAGGGCCTTGAAAGCTTTATTGATCTGAGAAGAGGAATAGCCATTAGCTTTAAAGGCTTGGAATATGTGGCTTTTCTTTGAGGGAAGGAAGTGGGGAGCAAAATATTTGAGGGCGCAAGAGATGAGGGTTTTAAGAACACCAAACTTTTGGGATGGATGGTAGTGAGAATGGGCATGAAGATAATGATCAGTGTTGGTATTTTTTTTGCAAACTTGATGGGTTTGTGAACCATCACGAAGCTAGGTGACAAGAACATCCTAAAAGGAAAGAGATTTATTAGATTCAATTTCCATGATAAATTGAATATGAAGGAGAGGTTGTTGAGATGGGAGAGAAAGACATCTAATGCAGGTCTACCATGTTGTCAAATAACAAAAGTATCATATACAAATCTAAACCAACATTTAGGTTTAAGATGCCAAGACTCTAGAGATTTAGCCTCAAAATATTCCATAAATATGTTAGCCACAATAGGAGAAAGAGATGAACCCATTGTCGTACCTTCAATTTGCTCATAAATTTTTGCTTTGAAAGAAAATAAGGTGGATGAGAGGTAGATCTTAATTAGATTAAGGGTTTCAGAATCAACAAGTTTAGAAAATAGATCAATTGCTCCATATACAATGATTTTAGTAAAAAGAGATATGATGTCAAAGCTAACGAGAAGGTCTTCATCATCTACATGAATATATTTTTTCTTATAAATGAAATCAAATGAATCTTTAATAAAATTGGAAAGGACTCAACAAATTGTTAAAACTATAAGATACCCGCGAAGAGCATGGGTTGGGGGCTCCTATGGCACTAACTACGAGTCTATAAAAGACTCCAATTTTCTGAATTTTTTATTAGCCATATATTTTCGAGGTTTATATATATATATATATAATCTTTATATAAATACTGATATACATACATCAAATTCATAATTTGCATTAAATAATAAAAAACATTCCAATTATACAAAACCTTGGTTAAAAAATTAATTTTCTTTGGCTTTAATATAACAACCAAATATATATTAATATTAAATAATTAAAATAATTAACAATTACACGACCATCATCAGCTCACTCTAAAAAATAAACAATCTTAACAAAATCATATATATAAAACATTAAAATTATTACAAAACCATAATAAATTTTTTTCTTCTCTTCATATCACAACCAAAATATATTATAATATTAAATAAGTAAAATAAATAAACAAATACACAATCATCACCAACCCACTTTAAAAAAATAAAACAACCTTAACAAAAATATATATTATATATTATATATATATATATATCACCACCCTGACGCGGAGCAACACAAGAGAATACAACATCATAAAATATATATATATATATACCACCCTGACGCGGAGCAACACAAGAGAATACAACATCATAAAAGCAAAGACAGGGATGCCAGTCCGAGGTTTCGGATTCCGCAATGGGTTGAAATTTGAAGGTCTCCCCAATGGAAATTATTTCCTTTTGATGCGCTTGGTAGATTACATGGGTGTCTTTACCTGAGGCTTATTTCCTTTTTGATGCGCTTGACATGATTTTTCCTCGTATAAGATTGGTAGATAAAGTGGGGTTGGATCGAGCATAAATTAGGTTTCAAGATTATATAAGATTGGTAGATAAAGTGGGGTTGGATCGAGCATAAATTAGGTTTCAAGATTACAAAACGAATGCATTTGGTAGCTGCTCATTCCATTCTTATTCAGTTAGTGACTTAGTCTTAAAAAGCTTCTCCGATTCTCTCACATATTCCAGATGATCTTTGTATTAAATATTTATTTAGCGAGGTTATAAATTTATTTAGAAAGTTATTTATAGTTATAATGTGATGATTTTTGTTCAAACCAATTGATTATAGGAATGTTTAAATTGTTTTTTATCACGAAAATAGATTCAGCACGATAGTAAATTTATTGGGCACTTAAAATCTTGAAATTTGACAGCCATAACTTTATATTTCCCAAAAATTTTGCGAAATTTTTGCAAAAACCATACCGTACCTCCTTAGATTACTCATTATCAAATTTGTCAATACCTTCTTACTTTTGTTGACTAGCTTCTTGAGGATGGCGATAATAATAATGATACTTAGTGCTTTTGTTTTTACCTCTATTGTTTTTGGCAAGGTTGTAGTATATATTTAATTAAATCACATTGATCAAATTTATGAGAAATTCAGTTACTTTGTTGACTAGCTTCTTCAGGGTGGCGATAATAATAATGATACCTTCCTGCTTTTGCTTTTAGCTTTATTCTTTTTGTGAGGTTGAAGTATATATTGAATTAAATCATATCGATCAAATTTATCATAAATTCAGTTTAATTGAATGAATGATCAAATTTTAGAATGTTTTTACAACTTAGCATAGTTTTTTATTTTATTTATTTATTTATTTTTGGAGTTTTTTGGAGTGTATTTTTTAGTAAAATTTATCAACAAAATTTTGTTAGAATCACATGTTGTGTACTCTACAATCTAGATACTCTATGAAATCAAAAACATGTTTTAAACAAATGTTTAATGTATACATTTAAAATACATGGTGGAGAAGAGATGAAATATAAGGTTGACCATTGATATTAAAGAATTTAGTTCACCATAAAACTCTTTGCACTTCCTATATGATGTTATCATAGCCCCTCTGGTACTCTCCACAACTATAATGAACCATTATATATCATATTCCAACAATAATATTTGTATATCTTGAATTCATCATAGCAAGTCTACCCCTAGTTCATAACAATATATTTTAGTGCGAGAAAGATGTACAACTTCTTCAATGTTTAATATAAAGAATATGTGTCCACCTTAAAAAATTAATAACAAAACATATTTTAATGTTTTTTTATATAAAATATTTCAAAATTAATTTTTTATATAAAAAAACCAATTTTTTTTTATTAATCAAAACTTAAAAAGATTAATGCTCTCCCACCGGATTTGTTGGGCAAGAGAGCAATACATAAACTAAAGATAAACTACCATATTTTATATAATATCCAAAACCACAAAGACAAGATAGCCCAGAAAACAAAGAGAATAAGCTTGACACCAAAGAGACATCACTGATCACTGCGAAATCAGGTGCATAACCAACACCCGAATAAGCCTGACACCAAAGAGACATCACTGATCAATGGGAAATTAGGTGCATAACCAACACCCATAGCTACTGGATGACCAAGATCCCAATGTGCATGCAATTCCACATGAGCAAGGCGTGTGTCAATCTCATCTAGAGAGTGAGTGGTTGGTGCGCCTTTGATTCCTCCACAAAGATGCGGAGACATCAAGAATATCCCATTAATTTTGGTGAACTTGATATTGCTTTAGTGTATTAAAATTGAATATTTGAAATATTTTTGGTAAAAATTATATTAAAAGAATTAGATCACTATTTCCAACTAATATGTATGGTTTATCATTCGAAGGTATCAAAATATCTTGATATACAAACTTTTTTTAAACTATTAATCTAAAATTATTAAATCAACTAATATTTAATATTATAATATAATAACATTATATTAGATTTAATAATAATATTAATATTAGATTTAAGGATTTTTTACATGGCATTCATAATAAAAAATTATAATAAAAATTATATCAAATTAATATTTTCAAATCTTACAATTTTAACAGAGAAATATTTATGATTTTCTGTAGAAATCACATGAGTTAATATCATTATTTTAATATTTTTCAAAAACTAGCCATTTTAATATAGCCATTACTTAATAATATTTGTTTTTAAATAAATTAATATTTATAATTTAAACAAAATTGTTCAAATATGACATTACTTGAAATTATGCTCTACATTGCTCTCTATTTAAGCCTTTGCCATGGTTTGCCTCTTCATCTGGTCCTGATGAATGAACCACACTTGTTGGTTCAAAATGCGTCGGCCAAAAAAAATCTCTCATGTGATTTCTACCGAAAGCCTTTGTTTAATCATTATGGATCATAGAAGGTTGAATACAAAAAAAAAAAAAAAAAATGTCTTTAAATATTTTAATATATCCATAGGATATGGTTTTTCTGATTAAAAATTCATTTTACAAATATTTAATTAAAATAAATACTTAGGTTTGATGATATTGTTATCAATTTTGTCGATGCCTGCATGTTTTATTGAATAACTCCCTTATGACGACGATAATAAGAATAATAGTAGTGGGCTTACACCTCCCTGCCTCTATCTAGGGTGAAAGTGGTTAGTATTTTATTATGTTGGAGTAGATATATCATTGAATCACAATAATCAAATTTGATATGAATTTTTGTTTGTACCAAAAGAATCACGGAGTTTCCAAAAAAAAATTATGTCATAGTCTAACTTTTCTAAGTTTTGAGCTTTACAGGGCATATTTTCCCCCCATTTTTTTCCCAAAATCTAGTAAATATTTGTTAGAATCACAAGTTTGAGTAGTGTAATTTACAAAATCCCAGTGCTCCAAGGGTTTTTCAAGGTTTTGAATCCATTTATGCAGTTAAAAACATATTTTAAATAAACAATGATCAAAATATCACCCACAATTGTATCATCATATTCTAGCTAAAAATGCCAAAACTTAGATAGTTAGACAATGCCCTTTTTTAGGGATATTACCAACAACACCTTCTTCCTTTCTACTATGTCTCTATTGAAATGGTATTGTACATCAATATGTTTTGTCCTTGAATGGAAAGTCAGGTTCTTTTCCATGAAGATTGCACTTTCATTGTCACCACATATCCTTATTACTTGTTAAGCAAACCTGCTCTATGTAGACAATTGTCACAACCAGACTATTTCCTTACTTGCATGAGTGGTTGTCATGTATTCAGCCTTAATCATCTATAGTTCCATGAATGATTGTAACTTATCCAATTAATAGTTATGTTGAAAAACTTGAAAATGTATCCACTAGTTGATCTTCTTCTATCTAGATTGCCAACTCGGTCGACATTGAAAAATCCTTGTAGAATTACTTCATTGTCATATTAAGATCATTCATTGTAGCTGATTGCATTATCACCCATGTCACATAAATACTTGAATACTGTTTCAACAAAAAAATAGTGCTATTTTCGAGGTGTCATCATGTATTTACTCAATACTCCCACTGCCACAAGCAATATCCAATTGATTGCAGACCATTGCACACATAAAAATGCTTGCAACACTTGCATATGGAACACATACAATGTCCTCTCTTTATTAATGTGTCTTCGGATATTATTTAACATTTAGTTTTTCCCCAACTAGAATTGGTAACTTCATTGCTTTACAATCCTCCATGTTGAACTGCTTCAAAATTGTTTCAGTGTACTTCCTATAATTTATCCAAAGTTTCTTAACCACACTATCTCTCTTAATCTCCATTCCAAGAATGAAATGTGCAACACCAAGATCTTTCATGTTGAATTTCAAGGATAGATGCATCTATACCTCTTTGATTATACCCGCGTTGTTTCTTGTGAGAAACATGTCTTCAACTTACAACACTACATATATGAAGCACTTTCCTTCTGACTTGAGATATACATAATGATTAGCTTGGCTTTACACAAATACCAATCCTTGGATTTACATGTCGGATTTCTAATATCACATCTTGGATGATTTATTTAGATCATAAAGGGACTTCCTCAACTTCTAGACTAGCTTCTCCTATCCCTTTATTACAAATCCTTTAGGTTGTTTGATGTAGATTTATTCTTCCAAACCACCATGTTGTCTTTACATCCATTTTCTATATTTCTAGATCAAATTAGAAAAGACATTAGTACTCTAATAGAAGTTAATTTGGCAATAGGGGAAACTATCTCACCAAATTCAACTCCCTCAACTTGGGAATAACCTGTGGCCACCAGTCGAACCCTGTACTTCTCAACCTCTATTCATTTTTTTCTTATGCACTTGAATCCAATAGTATTCCTTCCATTAGGTAATTTGACAATATTCCACGTCTCATTCTTATGCAAAGAATCAATTTCTTCCTTCATGGAATTCAACCAAGGTTTACCCTTTGTCAAGTTGATTTCCTCGTTGACTGACGTGGGTTCACTGTCGATGGCGTACAATACAAAATAAAGTTGAAATTCCAGTGGGAAATACCTTTCGAATTCTTTCCTTACTCGACTAGAACTCCTGAAAACTAGAGTTTCTCATTCCACCTCTTCGTCTGATTCAGTTGACTCATCTGAGCTACTATTTTCTAAATCCAAGTCAAATGCCAACTTTTGTTTTCCTTTCTCCTCTTTTGGAGTCTCTTTAGTCTTGGAAGTATACCTAACTCCCTTGAATATCACACCTCGATTATAAATTTTCTTCCTTTTCACTAGATCCCACAAATTATATCATTTCATTCCATCCTTGTAGTTGATGAAAATACACTTGATTTTCTTGTTATCTAGCATTTTCCTCTTCTCATTTAGGATATGAACAAAAGCCTCACAACTAAAGAATCTAAGATGTGTGAGTGATGGATTTTTATGAAACCATACTTCACATCGATTTATTTTAACCAACACTAATGATTTCAATAGGTAACATGCAGTTTAACTTCCTCTACCCACAACTCCTATGCCTATCTCACACTACTAAGCATACTCCTTTCCTTGTTTATCAATGCCCTACTCATTATTTATACAACTCGATTCTTCCGAGGAGTGTATGAGATATTCACATGGCATATTATCCCATGTTGTTTGCAAAACTACTTAAACCCTTTACTACCAAATTCACCTCCAAATGTGTCACTTCTCAACATCTTTATCTTCCTATTTGTCTAGTTTTCCACAAGAGATTCATACACCTAAAACTTCTTGAAAATTTCTAATTTCTTCTTCATGAAATATAACCATGTCATCCTAGATAATTCATTAATGAAGGATACCTAATATATGGAGTGACCAAACAACTACACTGGTACTACCCCAAATACATCATTATGAATTTGTTCCAACACTCCTTTTTCCCTTGTAGCACCTAGATGGGAATCTAACATGATTTTGTTTCCCATAAACATGATTTTCACAGAAATCGACTTCTAAAGAGTTATTAGGAAAATTGTTGACCATATGTTTGCTTTCCATAGCTTGAGGTTTGTTCTTTGTAGTGTGTCCCTTTCTTTGATACCATAACATGGTTTTTTCTCAAGTTGTCCTTCAATACTAGTCAAAATTGACCTTGGCCAACTATCTTGGTTGGTTATTCATCCTCCAGGTAGACATCTCCTCCATCATATTCTTCATATACATAGAACCACTCCCTACGAAGTATCACATGAGAGGATTCTCTTGATTCGATCGACCGCGCCTCATGATTTGACTGTGTACTTTTCAAAGCTAAATACACATCTCTCACTTCATTTGAGGAAGTTCTCCCTTTAGTTGATGGCTCATTTGGTCATTTGATCTCTTTAGCCATTTTTGAACTGCAATCTCTTTTATAATGTCCTAATTTACCACATTTCCAACATCTTCTTCTCAACTTAGGGGGAGACTTAGATATTATTTTTGATCTAGATCTTCTTGTGGAGAATTTTTCTTTACCTTTGTCCACTAATGGACCTCTCACTCAAGAAACATTATTGGTCAATATTTACACATTCGTTCACCTCATCTCCTCAAATAATAAATATGCAACCACATCATCAAGAGTCAGTGTGGTCATATTACTCCTAATAACCACAACCAGAATATCGCATGAGTCTAGCTAATAAAAAAACAAACTAATACATTTTTCTTCTTTTCTAGCAGAGATATCCACACTGAATAACTGATTTATCACAATATTAAATGTATGAAGGTGTTATGTGACAAAACCACCTTTTCTCATATTCAAAGAAACAATTTATTGGCCAAAAATTCCTACTAGTATAATTTCCCAACTTATCACATAATTTTTTCATAGTGTCATCCCTCAATACATTTACAAACACTGAATCTACAAGACACTATTGAATCATACTAGTTGTTTTTATTTTGAGTTTCTCCTAATCCTTTTTTAACATTCTAGTTGGAGGTGTTCCAAGATTCAAAATGATCTACTTGATCTGGATTTGATCATTATATTGTTTTTCATTGATCTCAATGTTGTCAGAGTGGAAAACGTGGAGGAATCAACTCAGAGGGACATTTTTATCGGCGAGAACTAGTTTGGTGAAATTGGATATAAAACTTTCGAGGAGCATTATG
The DNA here is from genome assembly GCA_000404065.3 of Pinus taeda. Classification (NCBI taxonomy): domain Eukaryota; kingdom Viridiplantae; phylum Streptophyta; class Pinopsida; order Pinales; family Pinaceae; genus Pinus; species Pinus taeda. Next base: position 54,208 of record APFE031061008.1, on the reverse strand, counting down.
AGGCATCAAATGGAATTTTTTGGTGCTAAACTTTTCCAATTTAGTTCTACACCATATTTTTCTATTCTACACACACAAATGTTTCCAATGATGCAAGAATCACCTCAATCAGAGTCCATACACAAAAGTTATGCCACTTGGAAGTTGACCTTCCTGTTTTTTCCATGATAATTTGAGAGGATGCCACATCAGTTCCCATTATTCATGGAAAATGGATAGCCACATGATAATGTTAAATAAAACTCTAGAAATTTCCATATTGTAACTCTGATTAAGAGTTGAAGGAGTCAAACCTAACCACTAGTAGGCTACTGGGTTATGTTATAATTGAGCCATTATGAGGAAAAGGGGTTCCATTCCTTTCGAGTATATCTTGTTCCATGGACTATAAAATTAGCCAAGAGGGATAGAGAGAGAGAAAACATAGAGGATTTGCACATTGTGGTAGACCGGAGGCCACATACCTTACTTATTTATACTTGTATCCATTTTCTATTTAGAGACAGAGATAAAAGTGATCTCACCTTCCAGCGAGGTTTTCTCCCAGAAGAGTTTCCTAGGATATATCGCATGTCAACTGTGGTTTGTGAGTTTGTATTTAATTGTTCTCTATTTTATGCATAATTATTATTTTTATGTATATGCAATAAACAATTATTTACTGATCCATAAATCTAAAGAGTAATAAACCCTCATAGTGTAGATTTTGGATTTTGAAGTATAATTTATTCAGATATGTTGTGATGAACTATCCAATGGAATATCCATGGTAGATTACATATAATATTAGTATCAGAGCATGTTTCTTTGGATATATTATGGATATTTATAGGGTATTTAGACTGGTTAATCCAAAATTCATAAACCCTAATCATGGTTGACGAATTTGTGAATAACCCTTGTGATCTTGTGGAGGAGAGTTTTTCGTGACTAGAAGAAAAAGTTACATATGTAAACCATAATGTGAATTTTATCATGGAGGCCATAACCAATAATATCAAGTTATTCAAATAATATGGGGGTTCTAACGGAGAGGATCGATTAGAGGGGAGATCAAGAGATTGGGAAGAAAAAGAGAGAGAGTTGAAGAAAGAACCCAAAAAATATAAACCTAGTGAGAGTGTCATGAAACATTCACATTACCTATTCAAAATGGAAGTGAAGGTCAATATCAAGTTGTATCAAGGTGAGATCAACAATTTAAAACTAAATCATTGGTTGCAACAATTATAAGTTTATTCTTTTGAGGCTTTTGTGATTAGTGCTTTATGTGTAGTTTTCTTCCAGAGTTCTCACATCAATAATTGTTTGAATCGACGTTTCGAGCCATCCACCATGGCTCATGATGATGAGCTACGGTGGATGGCTCGAAACGTCGATTCAAACAATTATTGATGCGAGAACTCTGGAAGAAAAATACACACAAATTATAAGTTTATTTAAATGTTCATCATATAGAGGAAGAACAAAATATTTCAATTGCGCGACTAAAATTAGAGGTCCATGCCTTGACCTAGTGGGAAATCCACACAAAGAACTTGAGGTTGGAGGTAGATTCTCCGGTGAAAAATTAGGAGGAATTTAAGACCCTCATTAAGTCACAACTTTATCCTATTAGGTATGTAGATGACCATTAGATCTAGTGGAACTATTTCAAGTAGAAGTAGGGGCAAAGTGTACAGGAGTGCACAATTTTTTTTAGAAAGATGGCTATGGTGGTGGGTATCTCCCCAAAGAATCCAAATGTACTCCTAAATTATTTAGGGGTTGACATAGCTATCTGCAAAATCAAGTGATGTTGTTCATGCCTAGATTAGTGGACAAGGCTTGTCTATAGGCACAACACCTAGAAAACATAGGCTGTAAGAAAGGGAAATTAAGTGGATCAAAATAGAAGGAGCATTAAGATGCTTCTAAGGAATGGAAGAAAAAGTTGAAAGGGGGGACTATAAAAAGACGACAACCACATCACATTAATGAAATATCCCAATAACCATTGAAACCTATGTAGAATTGATGGTCATAAAAAGGAGAAGTGTTGGAAGTTATATCTAAAGCTTAACCCATAGAACAAAAAGAAATATAATAAGAAGAAGAATCTCATGGCCACTTATTTGAGCAACCAAGTTGAAAGTAGCTTGGAAATGGATGAGAAGATCATTTGCACATAAATGTAGAAGGAGTTGAATCTAAGTAGCCTTTAGCAATAGGAAGAGAAAGAAATTGCCAAACTCTTCCACTTCAAGATATAGGTCAAGAATACAAATATTGATTCTCTATTTGACTCGGGATCATAGGTGAATCTCATTGCAATAGATTTAGTCAATAAATTAGGATTAGAAGTTCATGATCATCCAAGAATATATCCATTAGGATGGGTAAATAAGGATGCATAGTTAATGGTAACAAAACAGTGCAAAATTAGACTTTCTATTGGTGTTGATTTTATTGACGAAGTAGAAACATATGTGGTTCCCTTTGATGTATGTGGGGTGGTGTTTGGAAGTCCCTACATGTACATGTAGAATGCAATATTCATGTAGAGAGCCAACCAATACTAGCTTGCGAGTGATGGAAAATCATTCATCGTTAACTTGCACAAAGGCAAGTTGAAAACTTTGCTGATAAGATCCAACCAAGCCAAGAAATTGATCAGACCTAGAAAGAAGTTTATTTTATTGTTTTTAAGAGAGAATAAATCTATAGAAGATTCAGTAAGAGCAAAGGAATCCTTGGATGGGTGTGCTAAGAAAAAAAAAACAGGAACTAGAAAAGTTTATACAAGCATACAAGGATGTTCCTTGGGAACCTAAAGGGATACCAACCAAGAGGGAAGTGGAGCATGAGATCCACCTATTTCCAAACTCCCCATTATCGAAAAATGGCTTGTACAAGTACTCTGTTATAGAAGCAGGAGAGGTGAAGAAATAGGTTCAACAATTACTAGAATAAGGTTTCATTCGACCAAGTACATCACCATGTGGGTCACCCATCATTATTGTGCCAAAGAAGGATGGAACTTAGAAAATGTGTATAGCTTATAGGGAATTGTACACAATTATCCTCAAGAACAAGTACCTCCTACCCAGAAATGATTTGTTAGATCAGTTACAACAAGCGAAATGCTTCACCAAGCTAAAATTACAGTTTAGATATGACCAGGTTTGAGTCAGAGAAGAGGATACTTGGAAGACTGCCTTCAAGACTAGGAAAGGTTTGTATGAGTGGTTTGTCATGCCATTTATCCTATGCAATGCACAACTATGTTTATGGGGTTAATGAATGATATATTACACCCTTTTATAGATTCATTTGTTTTTACATATTTAGATGATACATTGGTATACAATGCTGCTTAGGAGGAGCACATCTCACATTTGATGCATGTACTAGAGACGATAAAGAAGTACTAGATGGAAAAAAATCTCAAGGAGTGTGAGTTTGTACAAAAATCTTTCGTGTATTTGGGCATGTGATAGGCAAAGGAGAGTTGAAAATAGATCCTACCAAGTTGGAGACCATCACAAAGTAGGTAGTGCCTACTAATGTTACTAAGGCCAAGAGTTACTTAAGGAAATTCATAGCCTCATTTTCAACAATAGAAGCACCATTAAATGCCATAATAGCAAGTGGCAAGAGTTTCTAGTGGGAAATGGTTAGCAGAGGACCTTTGAGGAGCTAAAGAAGAATACCAATCAAACACTAGTTCTAGCATTATTGAACTTTCAATAGCCATTCAATGTGGATAGATATGTTAATGGGTATGTTATGGTTGTGGTATTGATGAAAGGAAGAAGGCCTATATGCTGCTATTTTGAAGCATTTCTTGGGATAGTCCTTAACTACCCTACCTATCACAAGGAGCTCTATGTAGTAGTGAAAGTTGTGAAGAAATGGAAACACTATATAATGGAAAAGGAGATAGTAATCCACA
>APFE031061008.1:0-38297 GCA_000404065.3 Pinus taeda | reverse complement strand
AAAACATTACAATTATACAAAACCATAACCCTGATAAAAATTTATATTTTCTTCCTATTCAATATCACAACCAAAATACATATAATGTTAAATAAGTAAAATAAATAAACAAATACATAACCATCACCAACCCACTTTAAAAAATAAAACAACCTTAACCAAATCATATATATACCACCCTGACCCCGAGCAACACAAGAGAATACAACATCATAAAAGCAAAGACAGTCCATGTGGAGGATGCCAGTCCGAGGTCTCGGATTCTGCAATGGGTTGAAATTTGAAAGGTCTCCCCAAAGGAAATTATTTCCTTTTGATGCGCTTGGTAGATTACATGGGTGTCTTTACATGAGGCTTATTTCCTTTTTGATGTGCTTGACATGATTTTTCTTCCAATAAAATTGGTAGATAAAGTGGGATTGGATCGAGCATAAATTAGGCTTGAATATTACAAAATGAATGCATTTGGTAGTTGCTCATTCCATTCTTATTCAGTTAGTGACTTAGTCTTAAAAGGCTTCCGTCATCCTCTCAAATATTCGAGATGACCTTTTATTAAATGGGTTGTTTATCGAGGTTATAAATTTATGTAGAAAATTATTTTTATTAAATGGGTTGTTTATCGAGGTTATAAATTTATGTAGAAAATTATTTGTAATTATAATTTGATGATTTTATTTTTTTTAATTTGATTATAAGAATGTTTGAATTTTTTTTATTGTGAAAATGTATTCAACACTATAAAAAACTTATTGGGCACCTAAAATCTTGAAATTTGACTTATAGTTTTATATTTCTTAAACCTTTTGCTAAATTTAGCAAAAACATACTGGAATTTCCACTATTTTCTAGGCGAATTTGTGACCTCCTTAGATTACTCATTATCAAATTTGTCAATACCTTCTTACTTTTGTTGACTAGTTTCTTGAGGGTGGTGATAATAATAATGATACATTCCTGCTTTTGTTTTTACCTCTATTGTTTTTGGCTAGGTTGTAGTATATATTTAATTAAAGCACATTGATCAAATTTATGAGAAATTCAGTTACTTTTGTTGACTAGCTTCTTGAGGGTGGGGATAATAATAATGGTACCTTTCTGCTTTTGTTTTTGGTGAGGTTGGAGTATATATTTAATTAAATCATATCGATCAAATTTATCATAAATTTAGTTTAATTGAAGGAATGATCAAATTTTAGAATGTTTTTACAACTTAGTCCAATTTTTTAATTTTATTTATTTATTTATTTTTGGAGTTTTTTGGAATGTTTTTTTAAGTAAAATTTACCTCAAATTTAACAAAAAATTGTTAGAATCACTTCTTGTGTAGTCTACAATCTAGATACTCTATGAAATCAAAAACACATTTTAAACAAATGTTTAATGTATACATTTAAAATACATGGTGTAAAAGAGATGAAATATAAAGTTGATGATTGATATTAAAGAATTTAGTTCTCCATAAACCTCTTTGCACTTCCTATATGATGTCATCATAGCCCCTCTGGTGCTCTCCACAACTATAATGAACCATTATATATCATATTCCAACAATAATGTTTGCATATCTTGAGTTCATCATAGCAAGTCTACCGCATAGTCCATAACAATATATTTTAGTGTGAGGAAGATGTGCAACTTCTTGAATGTTTAATATAAAAAATGCATGTCCACCTTAAAAAATTAATAACAAAACATATTTTAACGTTTTCTTTATATAAAATATTTCAAAATTAACATTTTACATTTTTTTTGATTAGTCAAAACTTTCACATATATGAATATTATTGCTCTCCCACCCTCACTCCCACCGAATTTGTTGGGCAAGAGAGCAGTATGTTTTCTAAAGCAAACCCTTGTTGGCGTCGATTGCAATCTATGCACTTTGCACCGGTGCAGGGTTTATCTTGTGGATTGCAATGTGTTTCTTGGATTTAGCAGCTGGGACTCGTATTTTGGAGGCCGCCATACATGTGATTTTGAGATTTGAGAGTTTGAATGAGCATGTCCTCCCTGCATTGCAGCTTCTCAACCGTGTGCTTGTCCTGCTGGCGGGATTCTTCATACTGCTCGGACGGATTAATATTAATATCACTGTTAATAGCAACTGCTCCAGACCTAATATGAACCAAATGAGCGGGTTGTCCAACATTGTTACTAAGTTTGACTTCGAATTTTGATTCTAAAAAAATTTAAAAATTGATAAATAAAAAAGTTGGGAATATACCTCTTAATTATTCAAATATTTTTTTTCAAAATTTTTAATTATTAGGGAAAATATATCCATCTTCGTGTAAATGATCTAAACCAATATATCACATTTATTAATAAACATAATAAAAAATATAATATATATAATAATACTAATATATAATATAATTAAAATTTAATATTAAAATAAAATTTTGTTTGGTTTAAAAATAGATTTTAAAAATTTAATATTTAAATTTGTTTTTAACATTAAACAAATATATTAAACCTAAATATTATTAATTTTTAAAAATATTAAAATCATGTAACTATCTCATCTAAATTTATTAACAGTGATATCAAATAGATTTGTTAATAAATCCCCAAACAATGCTCACTCTTTGAAGTGGATAGGTGGTTGAGAAACTATCTTGCTCCCCTATATAAAATAAAAAAAGAAAATCGATGAGCGGTAAATGGGTTTTAGGTTTTGATTTTTTTTTAACACAACATCTGGGCAACCTAATATTGCCTTGGTGTCTTAAAATTATCATACTAACCCTCACCCTTTGACACTGGATAGGTGCTTTGGGAAACTATATTGCTCCCCCATTAAGAAAAATGGATGAGCGGTAAATGGGTTATAGGTTTTGACTTTTTTTAACGCATAACATTTGGTGAACTTAATAATGCCTTAGTGTATTAAAATTGAATATTTTGAAATATTTTTATTACTAATTTGTATGATTCATTATCAAGAGGATCAAAATCCAATAATTCAATTCACTTGACATATAAATTTATTTTCAAGTTATTAATCTCAAAAATATTAAATCTAATAATTAAATAATAATTTTAATATTACTATTGATTTAAGGATTGTTTTTTACATGACTGACAATAAAAATATAATAAACTACATCAAATTATATTTCAAATTTATAATTTTGACAAAATATTATATATGCTTTAAATATTTTAATATATCTTTAGGATATAGTTTTTCGCTTTAAAGATTCATTTTACAAATATTTAATTAAAAGAAATACTTAGGTTTGATGATTTTGTTATCAATTTTGTCAACGCTTCCTTGTATTTATTGAATAACTCCCCTATGACGCGATAATAACAACAATAGAAGTGGGCTTACACCTCCCTGTCTCTATCTGGGGTGAAAGTGGTTAATATTTTATTATGTTGGAGTAGATATATCATTGAATCACAATAATCAAATTTGATATGAATTTTGGTTGTACCAAAAGAATTATAGAATTTCCAAAAAAAAAAAATTATATAGTCTAACTTTTCTAAGTTTTGAGCTTTTTAGCCATATTTTCCCCCCATTTTTTCCCAAAATCTAGTAAATATTTGTTGGAATCACAAGTTTAAGTCACGTAATTTGCAAAATCCCAGTGCTCCAAGGGTTTTTCAAGGTTTTGAATCCATTTATGCAATTAAAAAAATATTTTAAATAAACAACGATCAAAATCTCACCCACAATTGTATCATCATATTCTAGCTAAAAAAGCCAAAACTTAGATAGTTAAACAATGCCTTTGTTTAGGGATATTACCAGCAACACCTTCTCGCTTTCCACCATGTCTCTAATTAAATGGTATTTCACATCAATATGTTTTGTCCTTGAATGGAAAGTCAGGTTATTTTCCAAGAAGATTGCACTTTGATTGTCACCACCTATCCTTATTACTTGTTAAGAAAACCCACTCTATGCATATAATTGCCATAACCATGCTACTTCCTTACTTGCATGAGTGGTTGTCATGTATTCAACCTTAATCATCTATAGTTACATGAATGATTGAAACTTATCCAATTAATAGCTATGTTGAAAAACTTGAAAATGTATCCACTAGTTGATCTTCTTCTATCTAGATTGCCATCTCGGTTGGCATTGAAAAATCCTTGTAGAATTGCTTCATTGTCATCTTAAGATCCTTCATTGTAGTTGATTGCATTATCACCCATGTCACATAAATACTTGAATATTGTTTTAACAAAAAAATAGTGCTCTTTTCCAGGTGTTGTCATGTATTTGCTCAATACTCCCACTGCCACAAGCAATATGCAATTGGTTGCAGACCATTGCATACATAAAAATGCATGCAACACTTGCATATGGAACACATACAATGTCCTCTCTTTATTAATGTGTCTTTGCACATTGTTTAACAGTTAGTTTTTCCCCGACAAGAATTGGTAACTTCAATGGTTTACAATTGTCCATGTTGAACCGCTTCAAAATTGTTTCAATGTACTTCCTATAATTTATCCAAATTTTCCTAACCACACTATCTCTCTTAATCTCCATTCCAAGAATGAAATGTAAAACACCAAGAACTTTCATGTTGAATTTCAAGGATAGATGCATCTATACCTCTTTGATTATACCCGCGTTGTTTCTTGTGAGCAACATGTCTTCAACTTACAAGACTACATATATGAAGCACTTGCCTTCGGACTTGAGGTATACATAATGATTAGCTTGGCTTTACACAAATACCAATCCTTCGATGTACATGTCAGATTTCTAATATCACATCTTGGATGATTTATTTAGACCATAAAGGGACTTCCTCAACTTGTAGACTAGCTTCTCCTTTCCCTTTATTACAAATCCTTTAGGTTTTTTCATGTAGATTTATTCTTCCAAATCACCATGTTGTCTTTACATCCATTTTCTATATTTCTAGATCAAATGTTGTAAGAAAAGACATTAGTACTCTAATGGAAGTTAATTTGGCAATAGGGGAAACTATCTCACCGAATTCAACTCCCTTGACTTGGGAATAACCTTTGGCCACCAATCGAACCTTGTACTCCTCAACCTCTATTCATTTTTTTCTTATGCACTTGAATCCAGGAGTATTCCTTCCATTAGGTAATTTGATAAGATTCCACATCTCATTATTATGCAAAGAATCAATTTCTTCCTTCATGGAATCCAACCAAGGTTTACCCTTTATCAAGTTGATTTCCTCCTTGACTAACTTGGGTTCACTGTCGATGGCTTACAATACAAAATAAAATTGAAAGTCCAGTGGGAAATACCTTTCGAATTCTTTCCTTACTCGACTAGAACTCGTCAAAACTAGAGTCTCTCATTCCACCTCTTCGTTTGATTCGGTTGACTCATATGAGTTACTATTTTCTAAATTCAATTCAAACACCCACTTTTCTTTTCCTTTCTCCTCTTTTGGAGTCTCTTTAGTCCTAGAAGTATACCTAACTTCCTTGAAGATCACATCTCTATTATAAATTTTCTTCCTTTTCACTAGATCCCACAACTTATATCATTTCATTCCATCGTTGTAGTTGATGAAAATATGCTTGATTTCCTTGTTATCTAGCATTTTCCTCTTCTTGTTTAGGATATAAACAAAATCCTCACAACCAAAGAATCAAAGATGTGTGAGTGATGGATTTTTATGAAACCATACTTCACATGGATTTTTTTTAACCAACGTTGATGATTTCAATAGGTAACATGCAGTGTAACTTCCTCTACCCATAACTCCTATGCCTATCTCACACTACTAAGCATACTCCTTTCCTTGTTTATCAATTCCCTGCTCATTATTTATACAACTTGATTCTTTTCAGGAGTGTATGAGATATTCACATGGCATATTATCCCATGTTGTTTGCAAAACTGCTTAAACCCTTTATTGCAAAATTCACTTCTAAATGTGTCAATTCTCAACATCTTTATCTTCCTATCTGTCTAGTTTTCCACAAGAGATTCATACACCTAAAACTTCTTGAAAATTTCAAATTTCTTCTTCAGGAAATATAACCATGTCATCCTAGATAATTCATTAATGAAGGATACCTAATATATGGAGTGACCTAACAACTACACTAGTACTACCCCAAATACATCATTATGAATTAGTTACAACACTCCTTTTTCCCTTGTAGCACCTAGATGGGAATCTAACACAATTTTGTTTCCCATAAACCTCATGTTCACAGAAATCGACTTCTAAAGAGTTATTAGGAAAATTTTAAACCATATGTTTGCTTTTCATAGCTTGAGCTTTGTTCTCTCTAGTGTGTCCCTTTCTTTGATACCATAGCATGGTTTGTTCTCCAGTTGTCCCTCAATACTACTCAAAATTAACCTTGGCCAACTATCTTGGTTGTTGATTCATCCTCCAGGTAGATAACTCCTCCATCATATTCTTCATATACATAGAACCACTCCCTACGGGGTGGCACATGAGAGGATTCTCTTGAGTCGATCGACCACGCTTGATGATCTAATTATGTACTTTTCAAAGCTAAATACACATCTCTCCCTTCATTTTAGGAAATTATTCCTTTAGTTGATGGCTCATCTGGTCATTTGATCTCTTTAGCAATTTTTAAATTGCAATCTCTTTTATAATGTCCTAATTTACCACATTTCCAGCATCTTCCTGTTGATTCAGGGGGAGACTTAGATATTATTTTTGATCTTGATCTTCTTGTGGAGAATTTTTCTTTGCCTTTGTCCACTAATGGACCTATCACTGAAGAAACATTATTGGTCAATATTTCCACATTCCTTCACCTCATCTCCTCAAATAATAAATATGCAACCACATCATCAAGAGTCAATGTGGTCATATTACTCCTAATAACCACAACTAGAATATCGCATGAGTCTAGCAAATAAAAAAATAGACTGATACATTTTTCTTCTTTTCTACGAGAGATATCCACACTAAGTAACTAATTTATCACAATATTAAATGTAAGAAGGTGTTAAGTGACAAAAACACCCTCTTTCATACTTAGAAGTGAATTTTCTTTCGAAGAAACAATTTATTGGCCAAAAATTTCTCCCAGTATAAGTTTCCCAACATATCACATAATTTTTTCATAGAGTCATCCCTCAATAAATTTAGAAACACCGAATCTACAAGAGAAAATTGAATCATACTAGTCATTTTTCTTTTGAGTTTCTCCTAATACTTTTTTAACATTATAGTTGGAGGTGTTACAAGATTCAAAATGATCTACTTGATCTGGATTGGATCATTATATTATTTTTCATCGATCTCAATGTTGTCAGAGTGGAATAGGTGGAGGAATCAACTGAGAGGGACATTTTTATCAACGAGGCCTGATTTGGTGAAATTGGATATAAAACTTTCCAAGAGCATTCTGAGGCATCAAATGACATTTTTTTCTGTTAAACTTTTCCAATTTAGTTCCACACCATATTTTTCTATTCTACACACACAAATGTTTCCAGTGATGCAAGAATCACCTCAATCAGAGTCCATATGCAAACGTTATACCACTTGGAAGTTGACCTTCCTGTTTTTTCCACAATAGTTTGAGAGAATGCCACATGAGCTCCCATTATTCATGGAAAATGGATAGCCACATGATAATGTTGAATAGGACTCTAGAAGTTTCCATATTGTAACTCTAATTAAGAGTTGAAGGAGTCAAACCTAACAATGAGTAGGCTACCGGGTTGTATTATAACCGAGACACTACGAGGAAAAGGGGTTCCATTCCTTTCGAGTATATGTTGTTCCATGGACTAGAAAATTAGCCGAGAGGGATAGGGAGAGAGAAAAAATAGAGGATTTGTACATTGTGGTAGACCAGGGGCCACATGCCTTACTTCTTTATGCTTGTATCCATTTCTATTTAGAGAAAGAGATAAAAGTGTTCTCACCTTCCAGCTAGGTTTTCTCCCATAAGAGTTTCCTAGGATATATCACATGTCAATTGTGGTTTGTGAGTTTGTATTTATTTGTTCTCTATTTTATGCATAATTATTATTTTGATGCATATTGAATAAACAATGATTTACAGATCCATAAATCTAAAGAGTAATAAACCCTCATAGTGTAGATTTTGGATTTTTAAGTATAATTTATTCAGATATGTTGTGATGAACTATCCAATGGAATATCAATGGTAGCTTACATATAATATTAGTATCAAAGAATGTTTCTTTGGATATATTATGGATATTTATAGGGTGTCTAGACCAGTTAATCCAAAATTCATAAAACCCTAATCACGGTTGATGAATTTGTGAATAACCTTCGTGATCTTGTGGAGGAGATTTTTTCGTGACTAGAAGAAAAAGTTCCATATGCAAACCATAATGTGAATATTATCATGGAGGCCATAACCAATAATATCAGGTTATTCAAATAATATGGGGGTTCTAATGGAGAGGATCGATCAGAGGGGAGATCAAGAGATTGGGAAGAAATAGAGAGGGAGTTGAAGAAAGAAGCCAAAAAATATAAACTTAGTGAGAGTGTCATGAAACATTCACATTACCTGTTCAAAATGGAAGTGAAGGCCAATATCAAGTTGTATCAAGGTGAGATCAATAATTTAAAACTAAATCATTGGTTGCAACAATTAGAAGTTTATGTAAATGTTCATCATATAGAGGAAGAACAAAATATTTCAATTGCGTGACTAAAATTAGAGGGCCATGCCTTGACCTAGTGGGAAATCCACACAAATGACTCGAGGTTGGAGGGAGATCCTCCAGTGAAAAAGTAGGAGGAATTTAAGTCCCCCATTAAGTCACAACTTTATCCTATTGGGTATATAGAGGATTATTAGATCTAGTGGAACTATTTCAAGTAGAAGTAGGGGCAAAGTGTAGAGGAGTGCACAATTTTTTTAGAAAGATTGCTATAGTGGTGGGTATCTCCCCAAAATATCCAAATGTACTCCTAAATTATTTAGGGGTTGACTAGCTATCTGCAAAATCAAGTGATGTTGTTCATGCCTAGATTAGTGGATAAGGCTTATCTATAGGCACAACACCTAGAAAACATAGGCCATAAGAAAAGGAAATCAAGTGGATCAAAATAGAAGGAGCACTAAGATGCTTCTAAGGAGTGGAAGAAGAAGTTGAAAGGGGGAAAGATAAAAAGACGACAACCACAATACACTAATGAAATATCCCAATAACTATTGAAACCTATGTAACATTGATGTTCATACAAAGGAGAATTGTTGGAAGTTGCATCTGAAGCTTAACCCATAGAACAAAAAGAAATATAATAAGAAGAAGAATCTCACGGCCACTTATTTGAGCAACCAACTTGAATCTAAGTAGCCTTTAGCAATAGGAAGAGAAAGAAATGACCAAACTCTTCCACTTCAAGATACAAGTCAATAATAAAAATATTGATGCTCTATTTGACTCGAGATCATAGGTGAATCTCATTGAAACAAAGTTAGTCAAAAAATTAGGATTAGAATTTCATGATCATCCAAGCATATATCCATTGGGATGGGTAAATAAGGATGCATCGTTAATTGTAACAAAATAGTGCAAATTAGATTTTCTATTGATGTTGATTTTATTGACGAAGTAAAAACATATGTAGTTCCCTTTGATGTATGTGGGGTGGTGTTTGGAAGTCCCTACATGTACATATAGAATGTAAAATTCGTGTAGAGAGCCAATTGATACCAGCTCGTGAGTGATGGAAAATCGTTCATTGTCAACTTGCACAAAGGAAAGTTGAAAATTTTGCTGGTAAGTTCCAACGAAGCCAAGAAATTGATCAGGCCTAGAAGGAAGTTTATTTTTTATTTTTTAAGAGAGAATCAATCTATAAAAGATTCAGTAAGAGAAAAGGAATCATTGGATGGGTGTGCTAAGAAAAAAAGCAGCAACTAGAAGAGTTGATACAAGCATACAGGGATAACAACCAAGAGGGAAGTGGAGAATGATATCCACCTATTTCTAAACTCCCCATTACCGAAAAATGGGTTGTACAAGTACTCTGTTATAGAAGCAGGTGAGGTGACGAAATAGTTGCAACAATTACCAGAATAAGGTTTCATTCGACCAAGTACATCACCATGTATGTCACCCATCATTATTGTGCCAAAGAAGGATGGAACTTAGAAAATGTATATAGCTTATAGGGAATTGTACACAATTATCCTCAAGAACAGGTACCTCTACCCAGAAATGATTTGTTAGATCAGTTAAAACAAGCGAAATGCTTCACCAAGCTAAAATTACAGTTTGGATATGACTAGGTTTGAGTTAGAGAAGAGGATACTTGGAAGACTGCCTTCAAGACTAGGAAATGTTTGTATGAGTGGTTAGTCATGCCATTTAGCCTATACAATTCACAACTATGTTTATGGGGTTAACGAATGATATATTACACCCTTTTATAGATTTATTTGTTATTATATATTTAGATGATACATTGGTATACAATGCTACTTAGGAGGAGCACATCTCACATTTGATGTATTTGGGCCCGTGATAGGCGGAGGAGAGTTGAAAATAGATCCTGCCAAGTTGGAGGCCATCACAAAGTAGGTAGTGCCTACTAATGTTACTAAGGCCAAGAGTTACTTAAGGAAAATCATAGCCTCATTTTCAACAATAGAAGCACCATTACATGCCATAATAGCAAGTGGCAAGAATTTCTAGTGGGAAATGGTTAGCAGAGGACCTTTGAGGAGCTAAAGAAGAATACCAATCAAACACTAGTTCTAGCATTATTGAACTTTCAATATCCATTCAATGTGGATACATATGTGAATGGGTATGTTATGGGAGTGTTATTGATGCAAGGAGGAAGGCCTGCATGCTGCCATTTTGAAGCATTTCTTGGGGTAGTCCTTAACTACCCTACCTATGACAAGGAGCTCTATGTGGTAGTGAAAGTTGTGAAGAAATGGAAACACTATATTATGGAAAAGAAGATAGTAATCCACATAGATCACTAGCTACTATAGTACGTGTAAGGCCAAAGTAAGCTAGTTTTATTTATTTATTTTTAATTGTTTTTTATGTGTATATATATATAATATATATATATATATATATATATATATATATAATATTATATGTAATGGTTTTTTGTTTAATTTGTTTTGATTAAAAAAAAATGTTTTTTTTGTAATTTATTTTTATTGTTTTCAATTTTATTTTTAATTTTATTTATTTAATTTATTTTATTTGTTTTTCTCATATATATATATATTATATATATATATATATATATATATATATATATATATTATATATATATATATATATAATTGTTATCTTTATTTTTATAATTTTAATTTAAAAAAAATAAAATTAAATTTTTATTTTTATTTTATTTTTTATTTTGATTATTTAAATTAAAAATAAATAATAATAAAAAAATAGCTTACTTTGGCCTTCCACGTACTATAGTAGCTAGTGATCTATGTGGATTACTATCTTCTTTTCCATTATATAGTGTTTCCATTTCTTCACAACTTTCACTACTACATAGAGCTCCTTGTCATAGGTAGGGTAGTTAAGAACTACCCCAAGAAATGCTTCAAAATAGCAGCATGCAGGCCTACCTCCTTGCATCAATACCACTCCCATAACATACCCATTCACATATGTATCCACATTGAATGGCTATTGAAAGTTCAATAATGCTAGAACTAGTGCTTGATTTGTATTCTTCTTTAGCTCCTCAAAGGTCCTCTGCTAACCATTTCCCACTAGAAACTCTTGCCACTTGCTATTATGGCATGTAATGGTGCTTCTATTGTTGAAAATGAGGCTATGAATTTCCTCAAGTAACTCTTGACCTTAGTAACATTAGTAGGCACTAGCCACTTTGTGATGGCCTCCAACTTGGCAGGATATATTTTCAACTTTCCTCCACCTATCACATGCCCTTATACACCAAAATGTTTTGTACAAACTCACACTCCTTGAGATTTGTTGCCATCTAGTACTTCTTTATTGTCTCTAGTACTTGCATCAAATGTGAGATGTGCTCCTCCTAAGTAGCGTTGTATACCAATGTATCATCTAAATATATAATAACAAATGAATCTATAAAAGGGTGTAATATATCATCCGTTAACCCCATAAACATAGTTGTGCATTGTATAGGCTAAATGGCATGACTAACCACTCATACAAACCTTTCCTAGTCTTGAAGGCAGTCCTCCAAGTATCCTCTTCTCTGACTCAAACCTAGTCATATCCAAATTGTAATTTTAGCTTGGTGAAGCATTTCTCTTGTTGTAACTGATCTAAAAAATCATTTCTAGGTAGAAGTACTTATTCTTGAGAATAATTGTGTACAATTACCTATAAGCTATATACATTTTCTATGTTCGATCCTTCTTTGGCACAATAATGATGGGTGACCCACATGGTGATGTACTTGGTCGAATGAAACCTTATTCTAATAGTTGTTGCAACTATTTCTTCACCTCACTTGCTTCTATAACAGAGGACTTGTACAACCCATTTTTGGTAATGGGGAGTTTGGAAATAGGTGGATCTCATGCTCCACTTCCCTCTTGGTTGGCATCCCTTTAGGCTCCTCTGGATGGTAACACATCATATTTTGTTAATTTTTTATTCAATTTTTTTATTTTTTATTTTAATTTTTTAATTATTTGTTTATTTATTTATTATATATTTTTTGTATTTGATTTTTTTTTGTCATGTTTTTTTAATTTTATTTTCATGTTTTTATTATTAACATGAAAATTACCAACATTTTAAAAAAAAAATTATCCACACTTAATTCATTAGAAAAATTAAAGTGTAAAAACTAAGCCCTTTAAAAATAAGGTTGATGCTCATCAACACTTTTCAAAATCAAGATAAAAATAACTAACAAGATAACAAAAAAAATTCACACTTGATACATAAAAAAATTTAAAGTGTCAAAAATAAGCCCTCTAAAAAAATGTGTTGATGTTGCATCAACACTTTTCAAAATCAACATGAAAATCACTAACATTTAAAAAAATTGTTCATACTTGATACATAAAAAAAATTAAAGTGGCAAAAATATGCGCAAAACAAAAGGTGTATTTTGAATCTCCATTTTTGAAAATCGAGTGTTTTTTGCTACCTCAAAAAAACGGGTACTAGGTCATTTTCTCGTTTGATCAATAACTATGTTAAAGGTGTGAGTTGGAAGCAGCAACAACATCTCTAAATGTTGAAATTCATAACAAGTAGATCGAAAATGGTAGCAACTACAATGAAGAGGCTAAGAAAGAGGCTGAAGTTCCTAACTGATTTCTTTGTCTATTGTGATACTTAAGGAAAAATAATTGATTCCAGCTCAGAAGATACTTCCAATAATACATGTTTGAGTATGATTTTCCATGGCTTTGATAAGCTTTAGCAGCTCTAACTACTGAATCCTGAAATACCCTTTCTCATCTTCTCTTAAGATAGTAGAAAATCCCAGGACTTCTAAACAAAGTACAAGAGAAACTAAAGCAGAAGCAAAAGCATGCACATGGATGTATCCTCCTCAAAAGAGGGAAAATCCTAAAGAGGAAAGCATAGCTAGTGTTAGCAAAGTGGAAAGTAATTGTATTACTAATAAAGGTGAATTAAGTTGGCTAAATTTCATAGAACATAATGGTCTTATCAAGGAAGAGGACACCATAAGACAATCGCTTGTTGTACTAAGCAGTGAAAACTCTCTGAAGTTGGCTAATAAAAATGATGGGCCCCACATATTGAAAATCTCTAGCATCCCAATCTCTACTACTGTTGTATGTGATGCTTATGGAAAAGACAGTGAACCTATTCGCTATTTCCTACTCTCGCAAGGTAACAAATGGGCAAATTGATGGAAAATATCTTCGTCTAGATGCAAACAGAAGTGTATGTAAATTGTAGATTCTTCAGAGTACATTGACCCATAAGGGTATTCTGGATGGGCATTACTATGCAGTTACTAGGCCATCTCTCTCAAACCAGTGGTATAAGCTTAATGATGCAAATGATACATGGAGCAGGAATTCTAAGAAATGCACTCTGATTTTAACAAAGAGAGTCTGCTAAAGCCCTTGCGATGACAGAGTTGGTTGTTGTTGGTCAAAACCATTATGATGTGTTACCTTCCAGAGGCAAGTTGTTGAATCTAAGGGAAACCAACCATAAACAAATCATGGAAAATGCTAAGATTCAACATATCAAGCAAATTCTTGTTCTGCAGCATGAAAAGGAATATTACAGTATCAAATCTCTGAGATATGACCATCTTATGATTATGGAAGATCAATATCATGATGGTTCACACATCAAAGGATTGTTGATCAACTTCATACACTTTTTTTGGCCATCCCTACTCAATACTCCCTCATTTCTTGGGCGGGTATTGCCTTTCTATACCACTCCTGAGTATGAATCATGGAGAAAATTTCTGGATGGATTAGCATTAGGATGGACCATAAATTGGCTGATATTTTGAGTTGGGAACTTATTTGGACCAAATTGACAAGCTTATCAAGTACAACAACTTTGTAAATAAGGAATTGTTCCTGTTTTACATGGCTGGTTTGCAAAACTCCACCCCATCCATGGTTGATGGTTTGAAACCAGGACAAAGGAAAACACTATTTTGTTATTTCAAAAGAAATTTTGTTATGCAAGTGAAGGTGGCTCGATTCTTGGGTTATGTCTTAGAGCATTCTTCTTACCATCATGAGCAGAGTCTTGCTAGCACAGTGATTAGAATGACACAAGATTTTGTTGGGAGTAACGACATCAACTTTCTTGTTCCACTTGGACAATTAAATAATACTAAATTGAAGGCACTTTTACCTCTTCCTCAGCATTTAATTTTACAAGCTATCCTTCATTCTCAATTTGTAATCCCAGGGACAATCAAAGTTTGGTTGGTTGAATCTTCGTCTCCTATTTGGGGCAAATTGATAGAAAATAATGGTGGTGGTTGTATACCATGGTTGTCATGGCTATCCTTAAATAACCTACTAAATGGAGCTCTCTCTAGCTCATACCATTGGATGGCTCTGCATCCTTCTTACATTTCACTTACAAATGAAAAGTGTGTCTCAAGGAATCATATTCTAGAGCCACTTTCTTTCCCGCTACTATGCTTATCTACAACAACATCATCAAGTAAATGCATTAGAAACATTCAAATTGGTGTCAGAATTGATGACATAAAATTGCTTAAAGTTTTACGTTGCAGGAAGCCCTTGAAGCAAATGATATTTGCTACTATCAATCATTTCGTGGTGGCATCATTGTTTCATAAGTTGTGTTCTCCAAGTTTGATTCAAATAGTTTTTCAATACAAGAAATCGAACTTTGTAGAATTTATATTTTTTATGAACTCTAAATTCTCTTGTTGGACAAATGAATTCGCTGGATCTTTTGTGAGTGGTAAAAACATGATTGAAATTGTAGGAGATTGTTCCCAATCTAGAGTATCAATATCACATGGCCATGAAGCCATCAGAACGCTGGTGTAGTGCCTGTTAGCAATGCTTGAAGATTTTGTGAACGAATTTATCCTTAGGATATCTGAATTAGGATTCTTATCTTTTCTAAATCAACATTCTTATCTCTTGCCTTTGTTATGCTTCTCGCACACCCCCTCCCACTCACCCTAGGGTACTCCCTAAATTCACTTGAGCAGCCAGAGATCTACCAAGGGTTTCTTTCCTTTGACTTTAGATGGTAAGAGAGTGAGGTTTCCTAGCTCCTACATGTTGCCCTCCCTCCAGGGTGATACAACTAGATCCCCTTATGGTCCCTGATGACTTTGACAACGAGTCCATTTCTTGATGCCCCAATTGTCAGTCACGAGGATCAGGAGAGCTAAATATTATCTCTACCTCCAAAACTCTCATAGTGTCACCACCAAGATTGTCGGCTTTCAAGTCTTGGACTCTACCATGTTATCACTGCATCTATACCATTATTATATGTATATATAAGCCAATTTCAGATGACCAATTATGTATAGAAGAACCAAACTGAATTTGATAGATGTTTGTGCCTTTTAACTTAATTAGTGGAAGTCACTGAAGAGCTTAAACAGTGGACATATGTTTATTTAAAAATGTTTAACGACATTGGTATTCTTCGATCAAAGCAGCCCTAAAATTTCATCTCATCAGCTAAAAAGACACTAGGAAGTCTTCTTAACATCAAAACTAAATTTTGGACAATGGGCTCTAAAACTACTATAATGACATGATAATTTTATCTCAACCTCAAGCACATTACTAAGTACGACCCTAATGAGTGGCAGAAAAATCAACGAAAGGTAAATGTAAATAACATTGACAAAGCATGGGTTCAAGTACACAATTTTGAGCGCTAGTGCACACAATATAACAAAACTACATTGAAGATGCTGGGGATTTGGTACTAAAACAAGAAGCAAAAGCACTGAAATTGCGAACCAAAAGTCCCATGCAACAATTTTAGTAAAGGCTAGTTTCTGTACCAAGGGACATTTTTTTTTGTTTTACATATTATGTGGGAATTCGAATGTCTTTGTGATTATTTATTGGCCAAATGCATACCATATCCTTGAGTTTATCCCACCATCAGCACATCTCGACAGTTGAAGGATTTGAAATGTCGGATTATATAACCTAAGCGAGCATTAAAAAAGGAGTAAACTAGCGAATGTCGGAAAACCTAACGTTCCAACTTACCGAGACTGTCGTTTGAGCAACTAGGATCGGTTTAGCACCAAGACAAGGAAGCACAAGATGGTAGTGATGGCGCCTTCTGCACACAGACAACTATGATGGAGTATTTATGGGAAAAAAATTCCTCTAATGCAATACAAAATGCAATAAGAAACCACAAGAATCACTATCATAACCATGTGCAATAGCTTCCCTATGGGCACCGAAAGCATTTCAATACATGCAGAGCCAGAATTGCAGATCATATAAAGAGTTATGTTGTGTGGTCTCTCATTTTGTAGGGGGAGCAATGAGCAGAAGATGAAATGCAAGGAAATGCACGGTTTTGGCTTCCTTGTTTTGATTTGAATTCCATTCCTCTGCTGGCTGCCCATTGCACATTAACGAGTTATATGGAGAGTCACATCGGATTGGATCCGGATAGATACAGATTCTGACAGTGACAAAATTACATCATGCGGAGGTGCGGAGGTGCGTCGGATAGGTTGGAGAAATAGCCAACCAAAACGGAAAGTTTTTCGACAAAAGCAAAAAACAAACCATTCCTCCACCTCTATAGACTACTCCAATGAAAAATAGAGCTTTCCGTCGTGGAAATATCGAGCGGACCCAACTCCTTACTTTTACGTGGCAGTGATTTGTCCTCCTCAATTTCATAGGTGACGTAATTATTCCAAAATAAATTTCCCGTTTTCATGGATGTAAGACTCTTCAACACGGCACGTAACTAGATACCGATCTCTTCTAAATATCCGTGTTCTAGAAACTAGAATCGGAGTTTTGCTGGACACAAAGCCTAGCGACAAAATCACCTTAACGGCACCTAACTCGACATCGATCTCTTCTAGAATCTCCCTGCGTTCTAGAAACCAGAATCAGAATCTCCCTGCGTTCTAGCAACCAGAATCAGAATTTTGCCGGACACAAAGCCCAGCGACAAAATTCCTTGAATAGTTGCTTCCAATTATTATTCACAATAACACCCAGATTCGCCTCTCGTTCCCAATAAGAAATGCTTATAAGAACAACTTCGATTCCAATCTACATTGTCTCGAATCTCCGTTGCCCAACTATTTATCATCTTTGTTCGATCTGTATGTTCAATCCTCCGAAGACCCGATCACAAACAGAGGATTCTGAGATTCAGTACAAATATCCGTAAAGGGCTTTTGGATTTTGATCTATACAATTGCTCCAATTAGTCTGGAATTGTTTGCGAGGAATTAGACTATCTAGACTACAATTCATATATAATACATGGCATTAGCCCTCTTCCATATTTTGGATTCTGCGAAATCCAAATTGGAGCATTTAGCAGTGCGTATGCTGAATGGCGTCCGCGCGTTTTCTAAAGTAAACCCTGCGTTGGCGTCGATTGCAATCTATGCGCTTTGCACGGCTGCAGGGTTTATCTTGTGGATTGCAATGTGTTTCTTGGATTTGGCAGCGGGGACTTCTGTCTTGGAGGCCGCCACAGATGTGATTGAGGTTTTGAATGAGCATGTCCTCCCTACGTTGCAGCTTCTTAACGGTGTGCTTGCCCTGCTCGCGGGATTCGTCATACTGCTGGGCAAGATTCATATTAATACCAATGTTAATGGCAACCACTCCAGACATAATCCCAACAAGATGAGCACTCTGTCAAATCGCTCCAAGATGATAGCAGAACTGCCCAAAGCCAAGTACAGGTGTTTGGGAAGATCAGATGATGCAAATAGCAATGATTCATCTTCATCATCATGTGCAGTTTGTTTGGGGTGTATTGGGGAGGAGGATGAAGTCCGCATTCTTCCCAACTGTAGACACTATTTTCACATTTCTTGCATTGATCGGTGGCTTCTTCCATGTACTGTCAGTAACTCTTCCTGCCCTTTGTGCAGAGCCACTGTAATAGGCCTCCACACATTACAAGCAAAATAGGACAAATCGCAACATTACAAGTTCTTGTTGCTCGGAGACGCAAATCCTGAAAAATGGAGGCGTTTCCTCCCCTGTTTTGGGTGCCTGTTTTCCCCTGTTCCTTCATCCCTGAAGGTTTTTCTTTTCTGGGGCAAAACATTTCAGGCCACAATGATTCGTGTAAATAGATCCGTGGGCTGAAATCTCACTAAAATTATATATTAAAGAGCTATTATTTCTCATTACTTGATTTGTGGTTCTTAGATTGTTGGAGTCACAGTCATACATTCGTTCACTCAAAGAGATAAATACACATTTCTAAGATGAACACTTCAGCTTGTGGATTGATGTTCATGGGTGAATTGAAGAGGCTCCACCCTAAATTCCAGATTTATTAAGCAATTGGAGATTTAGAAAGACTCGTGGCGAAGGTTTTTTTTGCCAGTGCGAAAAAAACGCTGGTATTATAAGTGAATAACCAGTACATTTGTTTACAATAATAACTTCATCAAATGATATTATCCACCTATTAGTTTTAGCCAGAAGGCTTCATGCCATATCCATATAAGACCTCCATATTGCATAATGAAAAAAATAAACAGTTTATATGTTCATCATCCAGAACTAAGACAACATATATGTTGCTCCAAATACATAGTAAGGTAAACCAAAACTGGGAAAGACAAAAACTACTTGCAAACATAGCAAGGGCAGCAAGATCAAGATAGTAGACCCTTTCAGCGGAAGGGAAGGAACCAGCATCATGTGAACAGCCTGCCAACACCAGTGCGATATGCAGACCATCCTGAGGAGCAGCAATTCCAAGTTTGGAAATAGTAGAATTGTGTGCCTTGAAAATGTGTTGAATGAAAATTTCCTGGAAATGCCCATGAGATAACTGATGTTCTTTAGTCAGCCTTGTAAGTGTGTTTGCTGTATGAAAAATTTGCCCTATACATGATTAGTAATTGATTGTGAATCCCCATATATATGAAGGGTAAGAATGTTTAGAGAATTTGCGAACCACAACATTCCCAAAATGCCATCGCCTCCACTTTAACCCAGCTAAAGTATTTTAAGCCGTGGCGAAGGTATTTTAACCCGTGAAGGTTTCGTGACTGGATTCTTATGGGTTTCATTGTTTCTGTAACAGGTATGGACCGCAGAGATCAATGAGGATTTTGCCATGAGATCGTGTAACGTTATGGGTACCATTCGTTTTTAAAATAAATACACCCGAAAAGACATTTTTCCGAGAGTGCCATTCACACATCCATGCATTTTTTGTTTTTTCAAGGCTGAGCATGAAATAGGGCACACGTTTCTTCACTATTAGAAGATTCAAAGCAGTGGTGGAGAGGGAAGCCGTCATAAGTTAGAAGCAGTGTGCAGCGTTCGTTCACAAGATCTTTTGCACTTATCTATGTTTTAAAACAATTTTTGCACAAATTTATAGGCCCTTTTGTAGCCCTTGTAGCTGAAAGAGAAACTACATCATTAATACACCCTCAAAAAACCATTTTCTTCCACAATGATCTTGTTCTCCGTGATGTTAAGAGGAGAAAACGTGGTGAAAGATGGGGACTTATAATTCATCTCAGCTTACTTGGTAAAGTGATATTGTTAAGTGTATTTTGTCAGAAATTTTGTGGAAATTTATTGGAATAATAAGTTAAAATTTTGCTTTAACTTTAATATTCCAAAACTTTTGAGAGTATTAAAACCATTATATATTCCAAATCATATTTAAACCGTTAAAAATATATAATTAAAAAAAAAAATTCATTCCCAAATTTCAATTAAAAAATTTATATATTCAAAAACCTATTTAAATAATTAAAATCTATAATTTCTCAAAAAATTTCATTACCCAATTTCAATTAAAAAATAAAAACATTTCACCATTATTTCAATTAAACTGATAAAAGCATTTGACCATTACACTGCTCCATTCATTTTTATCCAAGCTGGTTTCATTTACAAAATTCTCCATGTGAGGTATCTAGCACTAGCGTGAAGATTGTAGGGATCCCTGCTTTCAAGGGATTTTATAAAGTTCATCGAGGGATATGAATCCGTTATTGGGATAAAAGGGTTATGGTTATTGGGTAATACTTACCAACTTAGAATTTAAAGTTATATTTTAATTTCAAATTAATATTTAAAATTACATAAATTAATTCGTAAAGATATCTTGAAAGTGATTAGTTATAATTAAAAAATATATTTTATATAATTTTATCTAATTTTTCCGATGAAAGAAGTAGAGGTTCTTCAATGGATAACTTAGTCCATCGTTCAGTACACCTGAGAATGAATTGATGTATAAATGAAGCCATTTGAATGTTTTTTTTTAATGTTGCCATTAAAAATAACATTAACATAAAAAATAATTATGTAGATAATGAACATCAACAATATTTAATAGCTGTTAAACAATAAATGTATTTAGTGAGATTAAATTAGCTGTTAAAATAAACGGTTCAGACGACATTTATTTAAATAAAATAATAATTAATTAAAGAAATTTTAAAAAAAGAATTAGATAATTTAAGATTGAAAGGCTCAAGACAAACAGTATTTAAATAAATAAATTTATTAATTAAAGATGGTTAAAAAAATAATTAATTAACTAAAATAAATAATCAAAAACGAAAGGAAGCTATCGTTGAAAAAAAATAATAAGGAGGAGTTAAGAACAAGAGTTAATTCTCATATAATGTTTAATAATGAATTATTATTTTAAAGGGGTAGATGGAGATTAAAAAAGGAACGAATTGAGGTAATAATAATAATTAAGAGGAAGAGAATCAAATCAAGTATCTTTGAAATTGAAGGAAAGAATAAGAAAACATTTAAAATTGAAAAAAGAAAATGTATAAAGGAAATTAAATTAATGAGTCAATGGATAACCAATTGCCAAGAATGGATTAATATATTGTCATCTTCTCAATTAAAGTTTTCAGGGTGCTTCTCAATTTCAAGGGCCTCTCTAATGATTCTAAAGTTGTAAAATGGAACACATGTGAGAATTTTGGTTTCATTAAAACATATCAGATTTTTGAATTGAAAGAATGCTCGATTCTGGAAATATTTGTTTATCGTCCAAATGATTGGTATTGACAATATGTTCTTTAATTCAAGCTTTGAAGGTACAGGCAGTCTGGGCAATGTATGATTTTCCACATGAATAGAGGATCAGGTAAATCCCTAAATTCAACATGGGGTTAGGCTTATTTTTCACTAATCGAAACATCTCCTTTAAAGTTTTATGGGATTTAAAAATGGTCCTAATGTTCTTTTTTGGCAGAATTTTTTGCTATAATGTCACTAGACCCTTTTATGTAGAGAAGTTAAACTTGACCTTGAGGAGGAGAGGGTCTTGGAAAATTTATTGATATGAGAAGAGGAATAGCCATTAGCTCTAAAGGCTTGGAATAGGTGGGTTTTCTTTGAGAGAAAGAATTGGGGAGCAAAAAATTTAAGGGCATAAGAGATGAGGGTTTTAAGAATGCCAATTTTTTGGGATGGGTGGTGGTGAGAATGGGCATGAAGATAATGATCAGTGTGGGTATTTTTTATGTAAAATTGACAGGTTAGTGAACCATCAGGAATCTACATGACAAGAACATCCAAAAAGGAAAGAGATTTATTAGATTCAATTTCCATGGTAAATTGAATATGAGGGAGATGTTGTTGAGATGAGAGGGAAAGACATCTAATGCATGTCTACCATGTTGCCAAATAACAAAAGTATCATATACAAATCTAAACCAACATTTAGGTTTAAGATGCCAAGACTCTGGAGATTTAGCCTCAAAAATATTCCACAAGTATCTTAGCCACAATAGGGGAAAGAGATGAACCCATTGTCGTACCTTCAATTTTCCCATAAATTGTTACTTTGAAAGAAAAGAAGGTGGATGAGAGGCAGAGCTTAATTAGATTAAGGGTTTTAGAATCAACAAGTTTAGAAATTAGATCAATCTCTTCATATACAATGATTTTAGTAAAAACAAATATGATGTCAAAGTTAACAAGAAGGTTTGGATCATCTACATGAATATATTGTCTTATGAATGAAATCAAATGAATCTTTAATGAAATTGGAGAGGACCCAACAAATTTTTGAAACTTAGAGGTAAGATATCGGGGAAGAGCATGGGTGGGGGCTCCTATGGCACTAACTATGAGTCTATGAAAGACTCCTGTTTTCTGAATTTTTGGTTAGCCATATATTTTAGGGGTTTAGAAATATAATATATTTATTTTTAATTATATATATAGATAACCTATTTCCAAAATGATATATCTTCATAAAAATTTACATATTTAATCTTATATACATAAATCAAATTCATATTACATTACAATCGTTAAAAATATTACAATTGAATTAACACATATTTCAATCTTTATAATGAAATACTCATATACAAAAATTAAATTCATATTTACATTGCAACTAATAAAAACATTTATACAAAAACTAATATAGTAAAAAATTATTTTTTCCATCCCTTCAAATATACCACCAAAATAATATAATATTAAATATTAAAATAAATAAATCTATACATAGCCACCACCAAACCACTTTAAAAATTAAATAAATAAATAAATACACAACCATTACCAAACCACTTAAAAAAAATAAAGCAACCTTATCCAGGTCATGTATATAGATATGTCACCCTGCTCAATGTATACCACCGACCCCAAGCATCACGAGAGAATACAACATCATAAAAGCAAAGACAGTCCATGTGGAGGATGCCAGTCCGAGGTCTCGGATTCCGCAATGGGTTGAAATTTGAAATGTCTCCCCAGTGGAGATTATATTGGTGTCTTTACATGAGGCTTATTTCTTTTTGGATGTGCTTGACATGAATTTTCCTCCAATTAGATTGGTAGATAAATTGGGGTTGGATCGAGCATAAATTAGGATTCGAGATTTCAAAACAAATGCATTTGGTAGCTGCTCATTCCATTCTTATTCAGGTAGTGACTTAGTCTTAAAAGGCTTGTCTAATCCTCTCACTATTTAGCTTATAAATTTATTTGGAAAGCTATTTGTAGTTATACTTTGATGATTTTTTTTCAAAGAATTTGAATG
The DNA here is from genome assembly GCA_000404065.3 of Pinus taeda. Lineage (NCBI taxonomy): Eukaryota > Viridiplantae > Streptophyta > Pinopsida > Pinales > Pinaceae > Pinus > Pinus taeda. The sequence continues at coordinate 14,620 of APFE031061008.1, read as the reverse complement.
TTTGAGCTGTTTTTCTGATTGGGAAAATGGATTCCACATTATCGAAAATCCATTGAACACCCAGAATTTGATAGCGATAACTTATATTTCCCAAAAAATTTGCTAAATTTTAACAAAAACCATGTTTAAATTTCCACTATTTTCTAAGCAAATTTTTGACCTCCTTAAACTACTTATTATCAAATTTGTCACTACCTTCTTACTTTTGTTAACTAGCTTTTTGAAAGTAGTGATAATAATAATGATACCTTCTTGCTTTTGTTTTTACCTCTATTGATTTTGGTGAGGCTGTAGAATATATTTAATTAAATCACATTGATCAAATTTATGAGAAATTCAGTTGCTTTTGTTAACTAACTTCTTCAGGGTCAGCGATAATAATAATAATACCTTCCTAATAATACCTTCCTGCGTTTGTTTTTAGCTCTATTGTTTTTAGTGAGAGTGAGTGGTTGGTGCGCCTTTGATTCCTCCACAAAGATGCGGAGCCATAAAGAATATCCCATTAATTTTGTTACAAATCGTTCATAAATATGATAGCTTCATTATACGCATCATGTCTCTATTGTCTCGTTTCTTCGAGCACCACCAAAATAATCCTAATCTACGATCCAAAGATTCCATAGTTGGCAGATTCCCGTCTTGGGCCAAATCTCCTGCCCTCAGCAACCAATAAAAATGAATATTTTCAAAAAATTTAAATATATATAATAGTATATTCATACATAATAAGTCAAAATTACACTTTGTGAATTTTATTAATGAATGATTGAGAGCTTTTTTCTTAAATTCTTTGCGACTGTAAATTGGCATGAAACTTCATGGAGTCGCCACATAAAGTTGGATGTAGATGTGATATCGAGAACTCGATTAATTAAATTTATTTTGGTGAGTTTATAAATTTAAAACTGTAATTGTATTTTAAGAGTTTAATGGTGTGTTATACAACTTTTGGATAAAAAAAATTAAAAAGCTAAATTATATAAATATCACATTAAAAAACTATTTAAAATACAAAATTTAAAATTTAAAAAAAAATGCCTTTAATTCTAACTAAAACTCCAAAAATTTTAAACTTGTTTAGAGATAACCCAGTAAAATATAAGGCTCCCGTGTTCATAGGAAATATCGATGCGACACTTTATGTGGCACTGAGTGTGCCGCGGGATTGGGTAGCGTAGATAATTGTTCGAGAATAATACGTTGCCATCATGGAAATGTAAAGACCTCTCAACACTACACGTACTCCATATAATAAAAAAATTACATTAAAATACATATTTTAAAATATTATACACTTGAAACGTGTAAATATTGTTTTCAAATTAATTAATATATTTTTAGGATATAAATTTTATTGTAAGAATTTATTTACCAAATATTATTAAAAAAATTATTTAGGTTGATGGTTTCTTTTTTATCAATTTTGTGGATACCACCCACTTTGTTCTTATTGAATAACTCTCTTGTGGCAGTGATAATAAGAATAATAGGAGTGGGATTACACCTCTTTACGTTTATCCCAAGTGAAAGTGCTTAGTATTTTATTAGGTTGGAGTAGATATTTCATTGAATCACACTAATCGAATTTGATATGAAGTTTGGTTGAACCAAAAGAATCATTGAATTTCCAATTTATTTTTTGTTATAGTTTAACTTTTCTAAGTTTTGAGCTTTTTAGGGCATATTTTCTACCCAAATTTTCCCAAATCCTAGCAAATATTTGTTAGAATTACATGTTTGAGTTGTGTAATTTGCAAAATTCTAGTGATCCAGAGTTTTTTCAAGGCGTTGAATCCATTTATGCAGTTAAAAATATATATTAAATAACCAACAATCAAAATCTCACCCACAATTGTATCATCATATTCTAGCTAAAAAGGCCAAAACTTAGATAGTCAAACAATGCCTTTTTTAAGGGATATTACCATCAACACCTTCTTTCTTTCCACCCTGTCTCTAATGAAATGGTATTGCATGTCAATATGTTTTGTCCTTGAATGGAAAGTCGGGTTCTTTCCCAAGAAGATTGCACTTTGATTGTCACCACCTATCCTTATTGCTTGTTAAGCAATCTCGCTTTATGCATACAATTATCACAACCGGGCTGCTTCCTCAGTTGCATGAGTGGCTACCATGTATTAAGCCTCAGTGATATATAGTTCCATGAATGATTGTACTGTATCCAATTAATAACTACATTGAAAAACTTGAAAATGTATCCACTAGTTGACCTTCTTCTATCTAGATTGCCAACCCGGTTGACATTGAAAAATACTTGTATAATTTCTTCATTGTCATCTTATGATCCTTCATTGTAGCTGATTGCATTATCAACCATGCCACATAAATACTTGAATACCCTTTGACAAAAAAATGGTGCTCTTTTCCAAGTGTCATCATGTATTTTCTCAATACTCCCACTACATGAGCAATATCCAATTGATTGTAGGCCATTGCATACATAAAACTACCTGCAATACTTGCATATGGAACACAGACAATATCCTCTCTTTATTAATGTGTCTTTGGACATTGTCTAACAATTATTTTTTCCCCAACTAGAATTGGTAACTTCATTGGTTTACAATCTTCCATGTTGAAACCCTTTAGAATTGTTTCAATGTACTTCCTCTAATTTACCCAAAGTTTCTTAACCACACTATCTCTCTTAATCTCCATTCCAAGAATGAAATGTGCAACTCCAAGATCTTTCATGTTGAATTTCAAGGATAGATGCATATATACATCTTTGATTATAACCACGTTGTTTCTTGTGAGCAACACTACATATATGAAAGACTTGCTTTATGACTTGACATATACATAATGATTAGATTGGATTCAAACAAATCCCAATCCTTGGATGTACATGTTAGATTTCTAATATCATGACCAAGATGATTTATTTAGATCATAAAGAGACTTCCTCAACTTGTAGACTAGCCTCTCCTTTCCCTTTATTACAAATCCTTTAGGTTGTTTCACTTAGATTTCTTCTTCCAAATCACCATGTTGTCTTTACATCCATTCTATATATTTCTAGATCAAATGTTGTAGGCAAATACATGAGTACTCTAATGGAAGTTAATTTGGCAATAGGGGGAACTATCTCACCAAATTCAACTCCTTCGACTTGGGAATAACCTTTGGCAACTAGTTGAGCGTTGTACTTCTCAACCTCTATTCAATTTTTTCTTATACACTTGAAACCAATAGGATTCCTTCCATTAGGTAGTTTTACAAGATTCTACGTCTCATTCTTATGCAAAGAATCCATTTCTTCCTTCATGTATTTCAACTAGAGTTTATCCTTTGTCAAGTTAATTTCCTCCTTGACTGACTTGGGTTCATTGTCAATGTTATACAATCAAAAATCAAATCAAAAGAAATACCCTTCAAATTATTTCCTTACTCAACTAGAACTCTTAAAAACTGGAGTTTGTCATTCCACCTCTTCGTCTGACTCAGTTGACTCATCCGAGTTCTTTTTTTCAAACTCAAGTCAAACACCAATTTTTTTTCCTTTCTCCTCTTTTGGAGTATCTTTAGTCCTGGAAGTATATCGAACTTCCCTAAAGATCACATCTCGATTATAAATTATCTTCCTTTTCACTAGATCCCACAACCTATATACTTTCATTCCATCCTTGTAGTTGATGAAAATAAATTTGATTTCCTTGTTATCTAGGATTTTCCCCTTCTCCTTTAGGATATGAACAAAATCCTCACAACCAAGGAATATAAGATGTGTGAATGATGGATTTTTATGAAACCATACTTCATATGGATGTTTTTCAACCAACACTTGATGATTTCAATAGGTAACATGCAGTGTTAACTACCTCTACCCATAACTCCTATGCCAATATCACACTACTAAGCATGTTGCTTTCCTTTTTCATCAATGCCTTGTTCATTGTTTATAAAAATCCTTTTCTTCTCAAGAGTGTATGAGATAGTCACATTGCGTATTATCCCATGTTGTTTGCAGAAATACTCAAATCATTTACTACAAAATTCACCTCCAAATGTGTCAATTCTCAACATCATTATCTTCCTATATGTCTAGTTTTCCACAAGAGATTCATACTCCTAAAACTTCTTGAAATTTTCTAATTTCTTCTTTAGGAAATATAACCATGTCATCCTAGAGAAGTCATCAATGAAGGATACATAATACATGGAGTGACCTAAAAACTACACTGGTACTATCCCAAATACATCACTATGAATTAGTTCAAACATTCATTTTTCCCTTGTAGCACCAAATGGGAATCTAACACGATTTTGTTTCCCATAAACATAAAGTTTACATAAATTGACTTCTAAAGAGTTATTAGGAAAATCATTGACCATATTTTTTCTTTACATAGCTTGAGGTATGTTCTCTCTAGTGTGTACCATTGTTTGATACCATAGCATGGTTCGTTCTCTATCCATCCCTTGATACTAGTCAAAATTTACCTTGACCAACTATCTTGGTTATTGATTCATCCCCCAAGTATACATCTCCTCAATCATATTCTCCATACACATAAAACCACTCCCTATGGGGTGTCATAGGAGAGGATTCTCTTAAGTCGATCAACCACACCTCAAGATCTGACTGTGTACTTTTCGAAGCTAAATATACATATTTCCCTTCATTTGAGGAAGTCTTCCCTTTAGTTGATGTCTCATCATATCCTTTGGTATCTTTAGTAATTTTTGAATTCCAATCTCTTTTATAATGTCCTGATTTACCAAATTTCCAGCATCTTCTTATCAACTAAGTGAGAGACTTATATCTTCCTTTTGATCTAGATATTCTTGTGGAGGATTTTCATTTACCTTTATCCACTAGTGGACCTCACACTGAAGAAACATTATTGGTCGATCTTTCCACATTCCTTCACCTCATCTCCTATAATAATAAATATGCAACCACATCATCAAGAGTCAGTGTGGTCATATTACTCCTAATAACCACAACTAGAATATTGCATGAGTCTAGCAAAGAAAAAAATAGACTGATATATTTTTCTTCTTTTCTTGTAGAGATATCAACACTCAGTAACTCATTCATCACAATATTAAATGTATGAAGGTATTTTGTGATATACCACCCTCTCTCATCCTTAGAAGGTGAAGTTTCTCTCGAAGAAACAATTTATTGACCAAATATTTCTACTAGTATAATTTTCCCAACTTATCACACATTTTTTTCATAGTGTCATCCCTCAATACTCCTAGAAACGCTGAATCTACAAGACAAAATTGAATCATACTACTTGTTGTTCTTTTGAGTTTCTCCTAATCCTTTTTCAACATTCTAGTTGGAGGTGTTCCAAGATTCACAATGATCCACTTAATTTGGATTGGATCATTATATTTTTTTCGTCCATTTCGATGTTGTTAGAGTGGAAAAGGTGGAAGAATCAAATCATAGGGACATTTTTACCGACATGACCTAGTTTGGTGAAATTGGGTATAAAACCTTCCAGGATCATTTTGAGGCATCAAATGCTATTTTTTGGCATACAAATTTTCCAATTTAGTGCCACACAATATTTTTCCATACTACACACAAAGACATTCCAAATGATGAAAGAATCACTTCAATCAAAGTCCATATGCAAAAGTTATGCCACTAGGAAGTTGAGCTTCCTATTTTTGCCATGATAATTTGAGAGGATACCACATTAGCTCCCATTATTCATGGAAAATGGCTAGCCACATGATCATGTTGAATAAGACTATAGAATCTTCCATATTTTAACTCTAATTATGAGTTGAAGGAGTCAAACCTAACCACTAGTAGAATATTGGGTTGTGATATAAACAGAGCCACTAGGAGGAAAAGGGATTCCCCTTTCAAGTGTATCTTGTTCCATAGACTAGAAAAATAGTCGAGAGGGATAGGGAGAGATATCAAAGAGGATTTGTACATTGTGGTAGCCCAGGGGCCACATGCCTTACTTCTTTATACTTGTAGCCATTTTCTATTCAGAGAAAGAAAGCAAAGCAACTTCACCTTCCAGCTAGGTTTTCTCCCAGAAGAGTTTCCCATGATATATCTCATGTCAATTGTGGCTTGTGACTTTGTATTTCACTGTTCTCTATTTTTTGCATAATTATAATCTTCATGCATATGCAATAAACATTGATTTATAGATCATAGTGTAGATTTTGGATTTTCAAGTATAATTTATCAAATATGTTGTGATGAACTGTCCAATGGAATATCCATGGTAGCTTACAAATCATATTGGTATCAGAGCAAGTTTATTTGGATATATTATGGATATTTGTAAGGTATCTAGATTGGTTAATCCAAAAGTCATAAAACCCTAATCACAATTGACTAATTTGTGAATAAACCTCCTGATCTTGTAGAGGAAGTTTTTTGTGGATAGAAGCAAAAGTTCGATATATAAACCATAATGTGAATCTCCTTATGGAGGCCCTGAGAATATGGGGGTTCTATCGTAGATGTTCAATTAGAGGGGAGCTCAAGAGATTAGGAATAAATAGAGAGAGAGCTAAAGAAAGAACCCAAAAAAGAATCAACTAGTTAGAGTGTCATGAACCATTCACATTCCCTATTCAAAATGGAAGTGAAGGTTGATATCAAGTCGTATCAAGGTGAGATCAACACTTTAAAACTAAATCATTGGTTGCAACAATTAGAAGTTTATTTCAATTTTCATCATATAGAGAAAGAACAAAATATTTCAATTGTGTGACTAAAATTAGAGGGCCATGTCTTGACCTAGTGGGAAATCCACACAAAGAACTTGAGGTTGGAGGGAGATCCTGTAGTGAGAAAGTAGGATGACTTTAAGACCCTCATAAAGTCATAATTTTACCCTATTGGGTATGTAGGGGATCATTACATCCTATGGAACTATTTCAAGTAGAAGTAGGGGAAGAGTGTACAAGAGTACATGTTATGCACTTAACGTGGGAGAAAACCAAAATACTAGAAATACAAAACAATATAGCCCGAAACAAAGAATTATCATATGAAATGAGACAAGATGTAAAGATATGTTACTATTCAAAAGAATAATACAATATTTACTTACCTATTCGAGGGGGAAACCTCCAACGGAGCATAACTCAATCACAATAAGACCCAATGATTCTTCCCTTACTATCTAAGACTATTTATAGATTAATGACATCCAAAAACCTATGTACTAGTGGTCCCTTTTATATAATGTGGGTCAACCACTTACACTTATTATTAATGCGGATAGCCACTTATGAGATTTATTAACTCAAGTAACTAATTATGACTCTGCCTAGGCCCCTTGGGCTTATTACATAAATAAAGGGGTTAGGGTTGGACCCTAACATGCCCCACCCCATCAAAAGCAACCTTGTGCTCAAGGCTTGAGCTATGGAAACTACTGAATAATAGTGGTTGGCTCCCATGTTGCATCTTCTAGAGAGGTGTCTTTCCACTTGATGAGGACTTCCTTGATTGTGCAGTTGCAGAGATGTCTTTCGCAAGTATCAAGGACTTGTTCTGGTTGAAGCCAAAGTGAACCTTCCTCATCCAATTTTAGTAGACTTATTTGAACCCTGCAATTGTTCCCCACCACTTTCTTGAGGCATGATACATTGAATATCGGGTGGATTTTTGAAGTAGTTGGCAAGGACAGTTTTTAAGTGACTACTCCTATACGTTGAAATACCTGATAAGGCCCATAGAATTTTGGTACTAGTTTCTAAAAGCGCTTTTCTTGAGAGAAGTTTGATTATATGGTTGGAGTTGCAGGAAAACTTGGTAATCTACTTGAAATTACCACTTAGAATGATGTTGGTTGGCCTATTTCTTCATTTTGTTCTAAGCTTGATGTAGATTATCTTTGAGATGAGTGATCATGGTGAAAAAATTATGTAGGAGTTGATCAACTACCTGTACTTTGGAACATCTATGGACATAAGAAGTTGGTGAAGGTGGGAGTTTTCCACACACTACCTCATATGGCGCCATCTTGGTGCCTTCATGATAGTTAGTATTATACCACCATTCAACTAAAGAAAACCAATGTACCCATTGATGTTTCTTGTCTAAAGTGAAGAACTGCAAATAGGTCTTCAAACATTTGTCGACTGCTTCTGTTTGACCATGTGTTTGGGGATGATAAGTTGTACTTAGTTGGAGTTGCGTGCCTTGTAGCTAGAAAATTTCCCGCCAAAATTTTCTAGTGGGGTCTTGATCATACACAATGGAAGTTGGCATGCCATGAAATTTGAAGATTTCTTCCATTAAAACTTGAGCCACCAATGTTGGGGTAAATGGGTGTAGTAGAGAGAAAAAAGGATCATATTTGGAAAGTATGTCAACAATCACCATGATGACTGATTTATTGCCTAACTTTAGGATACAAGTAATGAAATCCATGGAAACATCTGTCTAGACAAAAACAGGGAGTGGAAATGGTTGTAAGGTTCCTGATAGCTTAATCCTTTCCCATTTGTTGGGTTGGCATACATCACATTCAACTACAAAAGTAAGAATGTCGTTCTTCATGCCAGTTCAAAAGAAAGAGTGGTGTTCTCATGCATAAGCCTTCTAAAATCCTGAATGCCCTGCAATCAGAGAGGAGTGCAAATTTTCCAAGATGTGGGTTTTCAGGGTGGAGGTCGGCGATAACACTACCTAATCCTTGTAGCGAAGAAACTTATCCTTCCAAGAGTAGTCTTTCGAGGAATTAGGATTTTCTCTTGAGTTATTAATGAGTTGGGACAGAGAGGGGTGGGAGAACCATTCATGGCGGGCCTCTTTAATCCTATCTGGTATGGGTAGAGAGAGTGATAGAAATGTGCTCTCATCCTCAAATTGGTGCAATAAGGAATCAACCACTACATTGTCACGCCCCTTCTTGTAAATTATCTCATAATAATATCCCAAAAATTTTGCAAGCCATTTATTTTGGTGTGGTGACAATAAACAATACTCTAGAAAATATTTTAGGCTATCATGGTCAGTGTGGATTTGGAATATTCGTCCCAATAAGTATGGTCACCAAGTGTCTACTGCATGTAAGATGACCATCATTTCCTTCTGATATGTAGATTGACCCAAATGTTTGCCACTGAGTTATTGACTGGTGAAAGTCAATGGTCTACCTTCCTTCTCATTAATATTGTGCCAATGCTCATACATGAAGCATCACATTCAATCACAAAATATTTGGTGAAGTCTGGTAAGGCCAATACTGGAGTGGAGCACATGGCCTATTTGAGAGCCAATTAGGCCTGCCAAGCTACGTTAGTTCAGAGAAATGAATTTTTCTTCAAAATTTGAGAGAGAGGTCTTGAAATGCATTCCTAATTGTGGAGAAATTTGTGATAGTAGCCCATGAGACTCAAGAATCCCTGCACACTCCTCAAGGTTTTTGGTTGGGGAAAATATTGTATTGCATAAATATTTTTCGAATCAACTGTCACTTTGTCACGACCCATAATGTGTCCCAAATAATCTACTTCTTCCATGCGAATGGAGCACTTGAATAATTTGACAAATAATTTGTGATATTGGAGCAATTGAAATATATTGTCAACATGCTGAAGGTGTTTTTCCCATGTTATGTTATAGATGATAATGTCATCGAAAATACCAGGACAAATTTTCTAAGATATGGTTTCAGAAGGTGGTTCATGAGGCTCTAAAAAGTGGATGGAGAATAATAGAGACCAAATGGAATGATCAGGAATTCATAATGGCCTTCATGAGTTTGGAATGTTGTCTTGGGAATGTTAACTTCCTTCATGTGTATTTGGTGATAGCCCGAGTGGAGGTCTAGCTTCGTAAAAAATTTAGTACCATGTAGTTCATCAATTAATGGAATAGGAAATTTGTCCATGATAGTGAGCTTGTTAAGGACCCTAAAGTTGGGACACATGCGGCATTCTCCATATTTATTTAGAGGTACGACCAAGTGAGATGAATAAGGGCTAGTTTTAGGATGAATAAAAACGACTTCAAGGAGTTCCTTGATGATTTTTTCAATTTCATTATTTTTTTCAAAAGGATATCGATATGGGCATATATTTGGCAGCCAGGCACCCATGACCAAAGGAATGCTATGATCATGTTCACCCCAAGAGGGTGGGAGCTCTTTAGGTTTGTCAAATACCCTCTAGAGGCAATCTAATACCTGTTGCATATCAGGATGAATATGAGGAGGAATGGATTCAATGGTGTGGATGGCATTAAATTGGGCTACTACCTCATGATGACCCTTTTCTAAAAGTTTCTTCGTTCGATGTGAGATGATTATAGTAGGAGCACCTACCTGGAGTCCCCTCAATGTATTAGTGTAGTCGTTCTTCTTAAATATCATATATAGCTCCTGGAAATCCATTGTGATAAGGCCCAATGTGCATATACATTCAACACAAAGTGTTATAGACCATTTTGTCACATATGGTCAATAGGCCTACAAACTGGATCAATCAACATCTGTGAATAACTTGTCATCGTCACTACGCAAATCCTTAAGCATGACTCTCTCAAATCCTTGAGTTTATGGACTTCACTGCTTCATTCTAGTGCTTTTAAGGCTCAACGTTCCCTCACCATTTAGGGACGTAGGTCTAGCAATAATTTGCTTAGTTTTTCACCTACTCTGATCAAAGCAAGTTACCTCTTGCTGGTGGTGCACTAATTCTACAAATTTAGGAAGAACGAAAATAATCTTGAAGCTTCCTCTTCCATAAGCTTCCAAGAGTTGTTACAACCATTTAACTTGGATAAGAACTTCGAATCCTATTTGATCCTACATTGGAGATTTCACCTCTTATCCCTTGAGCTCATCCTCCCATCAAGAGTGGATCTCAAGAATAGATTGATAAATGGACAAGAATTCCTAAACTACCATCATATTCTATATATTTTCTGCCATCCATAAGTTAGGGGTTGGATTTTTGAAACTAATCATACCCTTATGCTGCTGCTCTGATCATAAGAGAGTTATCATTCCCATGCATTAGGGTCGATTTGAGGTGTACATTTTGGAAACAAAGGACAAGTCAACTTGGGAGGATTTCTACAAGATCAACTTCAACTTTGGGATGTAAACTCTCTCCCTTTCATATTAATATAAAGAGTATACCATTTTCCTATATGTGTTATGTTATGTTTGCATTCATATATTTCAATGCTATGTTGATCCATTGAATATAATGAATGGATAATGCTACTTAGATGTCGTAGATATTTTGGCTTGTGTTATTTGTTTGTGCAAGTTATAATCATAACAGTCAGAGCTACGGTTGGAGCTTACAATCCAAGAGGAGAGACGAGCTTGCGACAGATAACAAATAAGCATATTTCCATTCTCTTATTTCTCTGAGGAGAACTTTATAGTCTTTGATTTATGTTGTTCTAGACCAGGCCACTAGGTCTAGGGAAGATACTTCTATGCATAGTCGTAGATTCTATATAACAAATTGGCGACCTGTTGTAATGAAAAATCAATACCCCTATTTTTGACTAAATCACCTTTTAATATTTTCTTTGGTTAAGTATCCTACAATTTTTCCATTTTTTATTTTCATCAAATTTCTATTTTGATCACTTCAAATTTCTATAGTTGCTCCAATTAGTCTGAAATTGTTTGCGAGGAATTAGAATATCTAGACTATGATTCATTTATAATACATGGCATTAGCCCTCTTCCATATTTTGGATTCTGCGAAATCCAAATTGGAGCATTTAACAGTGCGTATTCTGAAGATCAGATGATGCAAATAGTAATGATTCATCTTCATCATCATGTGCAGTTTGTTTGGGGTGTATTGGGGAGGAGGATGAAGTCCGCATTCTTCCCAATTGTGGACACTATTTTCACATTTCTTGCATTGATCGGTGGCTTCTTCCATGTACTGCCGGTAACTCTTCCTGCCCTTTTGGCCCTCCTGCTCACGCTCCTGCTCGCGATCCTACTTGCCCTCCTGCTCGCGCTCCTGCTTGCCCTCCTGCTCGCCCTCCTGCTCACGCTCCTGCTCGCGATCCTACTCGCCCTCCTGCTCGTGCTCCTGCTCGCCCTCCTGCTCGCCCTCCTGCTTGCTCCTCCCCTGCTCGCCGCTCCTGGTCATCCTCCTGCTCGCCCTCTGCAACGCAACTTGCACAGAAACACAAGGGTCGTGCTCTTGCGCTCCTCCCCTTCTGCTTACTGCACTCTTCCTCTGCTCGCCGCTCCTGCATCCCCTCTTGCGCTCAACCCCTGCTCGCTGCTCCTGAACATCCTCCTGCTCACGCTCCTACTCGCCCTCCTGCTCGCTCCTCCCCTGGTTGCCGGATCCTGGTCGACCTCCTGCTTGCCCTTTGCCCTCCGGCTCACGCTCCTGCTCGCTCCTCCGCTGCTCGCCGGCTCCTAGTCGTCCTCCTGCTCACGCTCCTGCTCGCTTCTCCCCTACTCGTCGGCTCCTAGTCGACCTCCTGCTCGCCCTCGGCCCTTCTGCTCACACTCTTGCTCTCTCCTCCCCTGCTCGCCGACTCCTGGTCGTCCTCTTGCTTGCCCTCCTGCTCGCACCTCCCCTGGTCGTCAACTCCTGGTCGACCTCCTACTCGCCCTCTGCCCTCCTACTCGCGCTCCTGCTCACTCCTCCCTTGGTCGCCGACTCCTGGTCGACCTCCTGCTCGCCCTCTGCCCAATAGGAGCGGTGAGCAGAAGTTGTGCGCAGGAGGGCGAGTAGGAGCGACGAACAGGGGAGGAGCGCAGAAGCAGAAGGGGTTTTCTCCTGAGTCGAGCGGCGAGAGGCAACAAAGAGGTTTTCGTCCTGCTCGCTTCATCTTCTCATCTTCTGGTCTTTCAGTTTTCTCTAAGCGGGGGCGAGGTGGCTACCCTTACCACCTCTGCCCTCGGTGTCGCCTCTGCTCCGGTGGGTCTTCTCCTTCTTGGCGGTAGTTAGGTTTGTTCTGGCCACGGCATATCCTTTGGAGTGTTGAGGGAATAGCGGTGCTTCTGCCTTGCTTCGTGTTGCTTCTATGGATGTCTTAGTTGGTCTTTTCTGCAGGCAGTTGCGGATGATTGTGGTAGCGTTCTTCCTCTGTTTCTCGTCTGTTTCGGGTGGAGAGTTTGAGGGGGAGGGCAAGGAGTGGCTTCTTTTGCTGCTCTCTTCCTCATTTCGTGCCTCTCCTTCCTTAATGGGCGGACAAATCTTGTTGCTCTTTCTTCAGATGCTTGACTGCTTGGTTTTTTGGTGCCTCTTCTGCACCTTATAGATGGGTTGCCTCGTTTGGGGGGCAATATTGGCCTTTCAAAGCTTTATTCGGGATCTCTTTTAGCAAATTTGCATGTGGCTTGGTGTTTGGTCAATTTAGTGATGTCTAAATTGCAACTTTTAAATGTCAACCCGGGGCTCGTAAGCTGATGAAGTGAGGTGTACCGTATGTACTTAGGCAACTATTTCTTAAGCTTTTGTCGTTTTTAACTTTTTAGGTTTGTTTTCAAGTATATCTCTCTTAATGTGATGTGATGGAAATGAAATAAAGTGAGTGAAGTGTGTGAGATTGTGATGTGCTTTTTACAACTTAAAAGTACTCTACAAGAAATCTTGAAATGAAATCAATGCTTAAAGGAAAGTAAAGGCATCAAATAAAAGACTAATGACATTGGCCCAGTGCCTCTGCTGCTGCAAGGAAATGAAAATGAAATCTATGTCAAATAACAACTAAACAATGTGAGATTAAAGTAAATCTACCTAAAAGAAAGATTAGTCACAAATACTTTAACTTCTTCTTAACCTCTTGCCTTTTAACTGAATATATCATGTGATAAACAATTAAAAACAAGTCAAGCAATTGTGAGTTTTTGAATAAATAAATCAAGCTGCGCTAAGTGATGTTTTGGTCCTCAATAAAGATATTAAGTTATGAAGAAGAGAACATCAATAGATAAACAACTTGATGTCTACAAATAGAAAGCAAATATGCAGATTGACTAAGTGATAATGAGGAAATAAAGGCTGCAAAACAAAGAAGGTCAGCAACATAGACAAGATGATCACAAGTGTCACTAGTTATGAAAAAGAAAAGAAATAAAATTGTCCCGGGCATGCCTAAGAAACCTGCATAACACACTGACCAGTCATGAAAAAGTATAGAAATGTAAACAAGCAGAAATTGAAATGTATGTACAGCTATTAAAACACAGCAATTAAAGGCATTATATACATGAAATAAGAAAATGAAATGCAAGAAATTAAAAATATTGTACAGGCCTTTAGTAAACAGGGGCCCTCTGCCTACTCCAGCCGTTTCAAAGATCAATCACACGCGTAAATGGAATAACAGTCTTCTCATATATTATGCATGAAATAGAAAATACAGTGGGAGTTCAAAAGTACAAAACAGTAGCTAACAACTAACTTGTCTAGCGTTCAAAGATGCTTTATTTATAACTACAGAAGGCGAACTAACTTAACGAAATCTAAGTAATTCAAACAGCTATGTAAAAACACGTAGTCTTGCTACGTCCTTGGATCTAGGCAACGGTCATTGTGGGCATTCAATCCGCTGTTGGATTTATGTCTCCCACCATCTTCACGACTGAGGACAATGCCACCTGTTCTTCACGTGCTCTAAAACAGAACACGCAGAGCCGTGCCACCGCCA
>APFE031060998.1:123887-169578 GCA_000404065.3 Pinus taeda | reverse complement strand
TGACAATGATAAGTTGCTAATACTTGTTGTGTATGTTGATGATATCATCTTTGGTAGCAATGAAGAAGACATGAGTCAAAACTTTGCCTTGGTAATGCAAAAAGAATTTGACATGTCCCTGCTTGGTGAGCTCACATATTTTCTTGGTTTACAAGTTCAACAAAACAAATATGGTATTTTTCTATCACAAACCAAGTATCTCAAGTAGATCTTGAAGAAATATGGGATGGAGGATTCAAAACCAGTAAGTACCCCTATGGTAACAGGATGCAGCCTCGGCACAAGAGATGAATCAACAACAGTACATCAACCAACCTATAGATCCATGATTGGTAGTCTACTCTATCTAACAAGCACCCGACCAGACATTATGCATGCAGTGGAAATAGTTGGAGGGTTTCAGGCAAACCCAAAGGAAACTCATCTTCAAGCAGTTAAGAGAATTTTCAAGTATCTTCAAGGAACTCAAAACTATGGCTTATGGTATCCTAGAGGTACAGATCTCACACTTCATGCATATACTGATGTAGATTGGGCAGGAAGCGTGGATGATAGAAAAAGCACTAGTGGTGGTGCATTCTTCATGGGTTCTCAATTAGTATCTTGGTTCAGAAAGAAACAAAGTTCAATTGCATTATCTATAGCTGAAGCAGAATATGTAGCTACTGCATCTTGCTGCATACAACTCCTTTGGATGATGCAAACATTGCAAGACATTCAAATCACTTGTGCTCCACCTATCTCCATTTTTTGTGATAATACAAGTGCAATCAGTATTTCAAAGAATCCAGTCATGCATTCGAAGACCAAGCACATACCTATCAAATATCATTTTCTTCAGGAACAAGTGCTTGAACAAAAGGTCAAATTGGAGTATGTCCCCTCCAAAGAACAAGTTGCTAATATACTCACCAAACCACTGCTCGGGGAGACATTTGAATACCTTGGATAGAAGCTAGGGGTAGTTGATGTAGCATCTTGCTGTTGAAATTATCTATTTCAAAGAAAAGTGGTTCTACGTGAGTTTCATGAGGAGTATCCGCGTACATACGCTGGTTTCTATGGATACAGTCATGTATATGTTAGTTTGAAGGGGTGTCGAACTCAGGTGAAAAGAGTTTGATATGGGTCTAACAGAGACCATCTGGCACAGGTTCAGGGGGAGCATATATACCTCTAATAATGCATTGTTGGCATTATCTTAGAAGATCTTGGTTCAATTTCACAGTTGTTTTTGGCTTCAAGTGGAACAAGTGTAGAGGGAGAATATGGTTGCTGGTCTGAATGATGATTGACAGATGCTGCTGATGATAGTTGTTGATAGCTATCATGGTCTTGTTGTAGATATTTCATCTCTATGTCATGTATTTCTTTTCTTATTAAGGTCATGTAACGGCCTATTTTGGTTTCCCCATTATGCCTGGGATGGATGATGTAATCTTCTCGAGTAAACTTTTGATGTATCCCCACTTGGTTGGGAGATGGGTGTATGTATGAGTCTTTAGTGATAGGAAGGTCATTTATGATGTATAAACTCATGTATCTTTTGTAGAACATCTTCTTGCAAACCTTGCCTACTGTCAGGGGGAGCATGGACAAAACTGCAAAGCAAAGATTTCAGCATGTACTCAGCGGGAGTATAACCCTTTGCCCTTGATGACAAATGGGGAGAATGACTTTGAGTGACTTGAGTGACTTAGGGTTGCCATCAAGTCCAAAGGGGGAGATTGTTGGCATTATGACAGAGGTTTGGCGCTATGACTCAGGTGTTGTCCTTGATGGTAACTCACTAAGATGGAAGATCTTAGTTCAAGCTCTCAAAATGAAAGAAAAAGAGATATACACAGGTTCCTCTTAACCAAGTCGCATATACACGCAGGTTAGCCGATCAAAATGCGCGTATATGTATGCACGCACTTTCATGCAAAGAAAAGTGTGTACATGTGGGAAAACCTATTTTTTGGTCTATGGTATTTAGTTCGTTATATTTGAACCTATGGTTTTAGACCTTGGTATTGCATCCAAAGTGTTGAACCCAAGTATTGGGTCCCTAGTATTGGTTGTAAATGGTTTTGGACCATGGTATTGAGTAAAGCCTAAGACTATAAAAGGAGAAGGAGATCTTTAGGCAAAGGCATGAACTGAAGTATTGAATATCTTATGAAGAGCAAGATCTAGAATTGGGGTATGGTGCATTGCTGGATCTGAACCAAGGAGGAACCTGAGTGCTAAAATATGGATAAGTTCTATTGATAGGTCGAGATCTTAAGCCTTGAATAGTAGTATCATTGTGTGATTTTCGATCTGTTATAATTGGCACATGATTAGATCTATAAATCTGATAATCTGGGTATAACTGATGTCTAATTAAGTGAAAACGGTAAATTATCTTTTATAGATCTGGACGCAGGTTCGGCACATCAGAGATGTGTATACACGCGGGTTCAGCAAGTGAAGACAGTGTATACGATGGTTGGCCTTAATACAGCTGCGTATGTACGCAGGTTTCTGCATATTGAAGTAGCATATACTTGATGTTTGATTGATGTTATTCATGGATCCAGTCTGAAAATTTATGAAACATGGTCCCTGGAAGAAAAGAGAAGGTTGTAGCCTTCTATAGGTCAGCGCTTGTGTACTAGTACCTCAGCTAGTACAAGAGCTAAGGGGGTTGTAGCTCCCTTCCAGGAGAAGCTGGAGAACGAGAGAAGATTGTAGCCTTCTGCAGGTAGTAGCATGCGTACTGTTATAAGACTGCACCAGTACAGAATCATTGTAAAAAGAAGTTTCTAATTAAAGGAAGATAGAGACAAATTGCAGCAGGTGGTTTTCACCCACATTGGGTTTCCACCTTCCATCTTGGTGTTCATGTGTGTTTCTTATGTGTGATGATTTGTTCTACTACTTCTGTTTAATGTTCATATGGTTAATAATGTTTTGATGCACTCATTAAGAAGCAACTAACTGAATTATAAGTTTACTGGATATACGCTTGTTGCATCACATACAGTTGCATATACACGCGGTTTTCCTTAACTGAAGTAGCGTATATGAATCTGAATATGGAAATGAAAACGTTATATTGATTTGATAATACTAATTCACCCCCCCTCTCAGTATTATTTCCAACAATACTACCATGCAGTCACTCAACTACCAACATATAAATAATTGATAATTAAAAAGTAGGGTAGTAGCTCCATTGTGCTACTGGTCATTGAAACCATTTTACCAAAGATATATAGAAGTGAATGTTAGGACAACTTCCATTCCGTCACTTATGAACATGTAAGATTAGATTCATAGTCATTAACAGAACAGGGATTTCATATCCTGAGATACAAATATGCATAATTAGATACTTATATGAGTGAATTTAGTTGGCTAGAAATTGAAAGAGCGACTTCAACTCTCCATCCAACCATAGGCAAACTACACTACACAATCTCTATTAGCTAACCAGCCCCAAGTTGGATCCAAAGCTTAAGTGGGTAATTGCTCTAAGAAAATACACAGCAAGACTTCGTCGAATACTCAGGAGGAGGAGTTCACTATATTGGTGGTTTATCACCTACTCCTTGGTAGTAAGCACCACAATGACCCTGTTACTTCTTGAAATCAAATATATGGATTTAGTCAAGGCCTAGCTGGGATATTTCTCAGTTCTAAGAGATTGAAACCATTGTCTTGGTGGTGTATCAACTATGCTTTCATGGAAAGCACTATAGGGATCTATAGCCCAATCTCTAGGTTGTTTATCATCTTACTCAGTAAGAACAAAGTGGTTTATCACCTTCCTAAGCAAGCACTTAATGGTTTATCAAATCTTCTAACAAGCACTACAATGGCTCAGCTTACCTAGTCAAGAGGTTTACCGACCACACAATAAGCACCCAAGTTTGTTATCTTACTCATTAAGAACCAAGTGGTTTATCATCTTTCTTAACAATCACTTAGTGGTTTATTAATTCTTTCAAAAATAACTAAGTGGTTCAATGCTCCATTGAGCCTCCCACTAACCATACAGGCTTAGATACACATAGTACAAGGCCTTCTCAGCATCGTATAGGGAATTATGATCATAATCTCCAATGAGTTCCCTCTCTATTGTTCGTCGATATTGTCTGTGTGTTCCCTCGATTTGTTTTCTCTCATCGCTATGAATCGACTCTTTCTTCTTCGCTTCTCTCTCTCTTCTATTATTCACCAATTCCCTGTGTTGGTCACTTTAATTGCTTATTAATTCAAACAACTAAGTGCTACATGAATTGTCAACCCAGGGAAGTCTGTTTATTTCAAAGGCAACCACACTGTATATGCTCAATCTCAAAAGCAATGAAAAGTTGTAGTAATAAGTATACTAATCACACCTTGCCTTAAACAAACTGAAGCTCTACTCTGAGTTACAACAGGAACAATTTCTCTATTGCAGGCAATTATCAAACAATCCTTGATTACATTAAAAAGAACAATCTAGGAAAAGAAATCAATCTGTAGAGGAAAAGACCAGTTATGTTATAACAGAGAACAGGACCCTATTCCCCAGCAGGAATCATTAGCACCTGTTTCTGATTACTATGCTTCACAAACTCACTCTGTAAACCCGATTACCAATTAAAATACTCACTGATTAGCTATGAATGAATTTATGAAAACAATGCAATAAGCAATTGAAAAACAAAGTTTCAGCAATAAGTACAGAGTTCCAATAACGCATAAGCAAATTCAGTTAAACAAAATTTAACAAGGTATGAATGGAAAATAACACTTAACACACTATAGGAATTTAATTGATGAATATTGTGATGAAGGTGGGCCCTTTCCTTCTCACAAGATTTCCCAGAAAAAGGAACTAAAGAGAAATGCTCAGAACAATATTTTATTCATCCGTCAATGTATCATATTAAAAAAGATTCAAGTCCCTTTACTTTTAGCTAGACCTTCCCGCAGTCTGTCCATCGTCCCTCTAATGTTGATGTCTCCTCTTTTTAAAGAGGAGACATCTATTACAATTGATTACATTATAAATACTATCTTTAACCCGATATGCTAAAATAGGATAATTGATTCTTCGATTAACAAAATGTTGTTACAATGGTTGTGACAATGCCGACTTTGGAATGTAGTTGTTATGGCCAGTGTAACAGCTCCTTTGATGATCTCCTCTTGTTGCTGCCGAATCTAAAATGAAAATCACGGGCTATTTCAGCAACGGGATTTGTGCACTGTTCTAACTATTTCAGCAACATAAACTGTAATGATAAATCTGCAGTCTTCAAACTGTTTCAGCAACATAGACCACAATGATAAAACTGTGTCAGAAACTATCTGATCAACAATTAACTATGAAGATAATGTAAAATTATATGTAAATTAAATTAACATATAGTAATGAGAAGAAATATTGTATACCTTCGGAAAAATGGATTAAAGTAATAACATGGACTTTAAATATGGATTGAAAAAGGGTGAAATGATAGCAAAATATGTTATCCAAAAGGTACAATGTAGGGTCCTAACATCCCCCTCAACTGAAAGGGTTGCATGTCCTCATGCATCTTCACTCTGAATCTGAGTCCGGGTACTAGGCCTTGGAGTGCAAATTACTTAGGCAGTAACTATAGAAGGTACTGTCAACTAGATCTCTGAAGCCATGCACATTTTGTAACTTTTGCCATGCTGCTACTTTTTCCTTTTTGGTCAACCTGTAATGAGCCTTATACTCTCGTGTTGGCATCCATAGAAGAGGAAAACGAAAATGATATCCTATCCATTTTTCAGCACATTGTTGAACACATCTGATATAGTCGAGTACCCTTGAAATTGTTGCTTCAACATTAGGAGGACTGAAGGGGTGATACTCCTGCCTTTCCTTAGAGGACTGTTTCCAGAATAAGTTGTTTGCTTTTAAGGCAAGAGCTCCCTTGGTTTTAACAAAATGTTGGTAGTCTTGTAACACTGCTACTTGTAGTTGCCTAATGTGTTCACCCATTCCTGGTTCTTTCAAATATTAACGATATTCAGCAACAAAAATGGCAGAATTTTGTGGCTCGAATCGAATCCACAAGAGATGGTTGTCTTCATTATGCCTTTCTAAAAGAAAGGCAGTCTGCCATGTGATCTGATTAGCAAGGAAGGAGAGAAATGCTCTGATCTGAACATCACCAACCAAAGATTTAAGATTGAGCTTCCTATTCTCAGGGATAGCTTCATTGTGGAGGTACAATTCACATAGTAAATGTTGATCACTGGTAGATACTTCTATGAAAGTTTGCACAAACTATTCAGTTCCAGATACTTCATGAGGTCTCCCATCTTTAATTGCCTTTATTTGAAAGAACGCTATGCGTTCTGCAAGAAAAAGAGAGTAATTGGAAGATGGTTTCCTGGTAGCTAATAATCTTTGAACCAAATCAAACATAAGGAGTAGTCTACTTCTTAGTTGTTTATTCTCCTTCTTCTGGGCATGATAATGTAGGGGTACCTGCTCCACAGCTTCCCATTTTGAATATATATGATTTTTCCAGAGTGATTTATGCTCCTACAAGATCTTATCTTGTGACATAACATATTCTTTCTTCCATTTATTAGTTTGTGCTTCAGTACTACTAGTTTGAGTAAAAACAGTTTTTGTAGGCCGAGGTTCAGTTTGAGTAAAGACAGTTTTTGTAGGCCGAGGTACAGGACTTTCAGTTTTAACAGTCACAGTAGGCCGAGGTATTTGTGGTTTAACCTCTTTTTCAAAAAAAATTGAAGGCCCTGCTGGTTCTTATGTGACAGTAGGGTGTTCCTCTTTAATTACAGAAGGAGTGGATGCAGGGGAGGCTCCAGGTAATGGAATTTCAACTATTTTATAACCAGCTTGATGATAAATGTTACCGCATTGGCTGCACATATATTCCTTATACCAGTCTTTCTTTGTACTTTTCTCGGCCGTGGATGCTGCATGGGCTAAAGTGTACAAATTATGCTCTCTGTCGTAAGCTTCCCTTGCCGTTACTAATTCCTGCTTATAAGCTTCGAGTTCTAATTTTAGAAACTCATTTTCTTGTAGAAGGGAAGCCAGGGTGACTGGGCTTTGTGTAGCAGTCATAGTCTCAGTAGCTGGTTCTTGTGTGGCAGCTACTAAATGAGTACCTGGTTGTTCTATAGCAGCTACATGGTGTGCAACATCCTGAGCATCCAGATTTTGCATATCAGCAGGTGGTTCTTGTGTGGTCATTGTTGAATGAGTAGCTGGTTCTTGTGTGACAGCTACTTGATGTGCAACATCCTGGTCATCTGTGTTCTGTATATCAACAGCTGGTTCTTGTGTGGCAGCTACTGAATGAGTAGTTGGTTCTTATGTGACAGCTACTTGATGTGTAGCATCCTGGGCATCTGGATTTTGTGGATCAACAGTTGGTTCTTGTGTAGCAGCTGCTGAATGAGTATCTGGTTCTTGTGTGGCAACTACTTGTTCTGAAGGAAATGGTATCATAAAATCTTTGGCATCTGGTTCTTGTGTTTCAGTGCCCGAGAGTGAGACAGGTAAAGATTTAGGGACTTGGGATTGTGTTGGGGCATGGGTTTTAGACCAATAGGTGAAGAATTTAGGATGGTAGCAATAGTTTCCGCTTCAATTGATGCCCTCATTCGTCTTTGAGCTAAAAAGGCAGGGAGAGTAGTAATTTTCCTTTTATGAGTGAGTTTTTTCTGAGGGGGAGGGCTATCAGAGATGGTGGCTTCTTTGGTTGAGGCCCTTGTTCGTCTTTTTGGTAGGAAAACAATCTTAATTTGCCTTTTTCTCTTTAGGATAGCGATGTGAAGGTTATCTTCAGAATCATCACTAGGAATATGAACGGTAGGATTAGATGATTCTGCTAAATTATGGGATGGAGTTGATGTGGTGGGAGGGTCAATTAGATTGACTGATTCTACTGGTGGGATTTTTGGGGGATCAAGAATGCTCCCTGGTTGATGTTCGAAGGGAATTTCAAGGATTTCTTGAGGATTTTTAGCAGCTTGCTGAGGGATTTCAGGAGCTTCTTGAGGAATTTAAATATCTTCTTGAGGAATTTTAGTTGCTTTCTTAGGGGCTAGGGGTGGGTTATTGAGAGGGGGGTTGTGTCGAGTAAAACCCCTCTGAATTAGTAGTTGGACAAGACGGTGATGGGTGAGGGACAGGAGTGGGAATTTTACCTGTCTACAGTAATGTGACATATTCTTTAGACACCCAAGTAAATAATACGGAATATTCAACAGTCGACCATGTCTCAAATGATTTAACAAGACAAAATCATGCTGATAGACTACCTGGTAGCGACCTTCACAAGTGAGATAATGTTTGATGAATTCAACAACCGTCGGCCATGGAGGTGGTAATGAGTGAAGTTGGACACCCTGGCCTTTGGGTTTGACCTGCTCTCCTGGCAGGAGAAAGTCCTGTTGTGCATTCAGAATGATATGCTTGCGACTAAACAATCGAGTGCCAATGACTGGCAGACCTAAAACCTATACTATGTCATGCTCTGAGACTGGAATTCGAAATCCCTAGACAATAGAATAGCCTTCTCGTAGATTATGTGCAAATTCAAGGACTTGTTGTGGATCGAATCCCTAAAGCCTCTAAAAATATTCTACCCAGCCTGCCCTCTGAAAAATCTGATATACCTTTGGATGTAATTCAAGTAGAGCTATCGAGCCGGGCTCATGTCGAATAGCAGGTCCTCACATAGTTAACCAGCTTTGGTAAAATGCACAGTCAAAAACCAAGTTACCGCACTTTGGACAGAGTAAATTTTGTGAATGAGAACATGGAGTAACAACACATAGGCAGGGGTGATAAGACGTGATAGCGGGTAAAAAAGCGACGGTAATTGGCTTGCTGTGAAATGATGGCGTATAATCTTGGTATTCCCCCCAACTACGATTGAAATAATGACTTTAAATGTAGAGGAATTGTGGTAATAATGACATAATCTTCTCATTCAACCATAGTTTAATAGCATTTACACATAATTTTTACATACCTCATGTTTACCTTTGATCCATTTCGAAAAATATAGTGCTCATTGATAATAGATCATCAATAGTCATGGAAGAAGCTTTTGAGACATGCGGGTGATTATTAAAGGTCTGTATAGTCATAGGAGAAGGTAGTGAAAGGACAAAATTAGCATAAAAATAATGGAAGAAGTGATTTTCACAACGGAAAGTACTGTGTGGTAGTGTCTTTTTAAAAGAAATGGTGTTTCAGCAACGGGAAAATGGGTGAAGGGTAGTGTTTCAGTAACAGGAAAAAGGGTAAAGGATGGTGTTTCAGCAACAGGAAAATGAGTGAAGGGTGGTGTTTCAGCAATGGGAAAGATAAAGAAAAATGTTGCTGAAGAGTACTGTTAATGGGAAAAATAGGGAAAATGTTGTTGAAGAGTATTATTTCATTGATGAGAAAAATACGAAAAATGTTGCCGAAAAATATTGGGAAACATGGTGAAGAGAAAAGAGGGGAAATGATGGAAATGTTACTGGAAGATGGGGGAATGAACTATGGATGGATTGAAATGAGATGACAGTGCTTCACAAGATGAAGCTTGGATCTACTTGTAGTAGGATTGTCCTTTTCAATCAGCTTTTCCTAAATCTGGAATCTGCAAAATAATCAATTGCAACATGCCAACCCTTGACAGGGATTATTAGTTAAGAAATCTAATCTAATGCTAAAAATATAATGCAGAAATTAGATGCAATGAGGGGAAGCATGCTCCCCCAAAAAGAGATAATGTGAATTTTCCATGCAAGTGGCCTTAAAATCCTCTTTGGAAATGGGTCGTTGTTACAGACAGAGCCGATACCCATTTACTAATAATGGTGTTCTAGAATCATCAATTGTTAGGAGCCTTACTATTCCATTGGGAAAAACAGTATCTATTTCGTAAGGTCCTAGCCATCTTGTACGTAGTTTCCCTTGAAAGTTTTCAAACTGAGAATGATACAATAAAGCCCAATTACCTTTTTGGAACTGCTTATGCTTGATGGTTTTATCATGCCACTTGGTTCTTTGCTGTTGGATCATAATTGTTTGATGGATGGCATCTAATCTCTTTTCATCCAATTCCCGGAGCTGTTGTAACCTGGCTGTCTGTGCATCAGTCAAATCAAGGTTAACATCTAAGGCATTTCCTAAGGTTTTAATTTCAAATTCCATAGGAAAAACAACACTTTTAGCATAAACCAATTCACGGGGAGAAAATCATGTAGTATTTCTCCAGGTAGTTCTGTAAGCCCATAGTGCTTCAGGGAGCCTTTGAGACCAATCCTTCCTATTTTCCTTTAATGTTTTGGTTAGAATGGCTTATATAACTTTATTTGTACTCTCCACCTGTCCATTGGCTTGGGGGTGGTATGGTGTAGTCATTCTATGATGAATATGATATTTTTGAAGGGTGGTTTTAAAACCATGAGAATTGATAGGAGGTCCTCCATCTATAACTAACTCTCTAGGCACTCCAAATCTAACAAAGATTTCTTCAAATAGAAAAGCTAAAACAGATTCTTCATTAGCTCTAATGAGTGCCTTAGCCTCCACCCATTTAGTCATATAATCTATACAAACCAATATGTAAACTCTTTGATTGGATGGAGGATTAATGGGCCCTACAAAGTCTAGAGACCATCTTTCAAAGGGTTCAAGTATTACCTGGGGATTCAATGGCATTTTATCTCTATGATTAGGTTGACCCATTCTCTGATAGCTATCACAAGCCCGAACATATTTGTTTGCATCCTTGAAAAGTGAGGGCCAATAATGAGCCATCCTAAGAATTTTATGTGTCATTCTCTTACTAGCAAAATGCCCTCCACAAGGACCATCATGACAAGCCTTCAGTATATCATAAACCTCATCTTCTCTAATGCATCTTCGAATTTCATGATTAAGTCCTGTATAGAAAAGACACCCACTTATCCAACTATACCGAGCACTTTGTTGAATGATCTTTATTTTCTTTTGATGTGGTAGGTGTGATGGTAACTTCCCTGCAACCAGATAATTGGCAATGTCTGCATACCAAGGTGAGTGTGTAGATACTGCGAAAAAATATTCATCAGGAAAGGAATCATCTACTAGAGTATTATCATCAGTTTTAACCGAGAAAGGAAATCAGCGACTACTTTTTCTTTACCTGGTCGATCTACAATTGTAATATCAAATTCTTGTAATAACAATAACCACTTGGTGACTCGAGCATTTGTGACATATTTTTTCATTAAATACTTAATAGTCGAGTGGTCAGTATGGACAAAAGTAGAGTAACCAGTAATGTAATGTCGAAAATTATTAATAGCATAAATGACTGCTAAAAATTCCTTTTCAGTAACTGTGTAATTAAGCTCAGCAGGAGTCATATTCTTACTAATGAAATAGATAGCATAAGGAAGATGGTTTTCCTCTTGTCCCAAGACAACTCCAATTGCAATATCTGAAGCATCAGAGGATATATGGAAGGGAAGTGCCCAATTAGGTACCCTTAAAATAGGAGTTGTAGATAACTGATGCTTGAGTTCATCAAATGCTTTCTGGCAAAGATCAGTCCACTTAAATTCAGCATTTTTCATAAGTAACACAAACAAAGGAGAAGCTATTTTAGAAAAAAAATTGATAAATCTTCTGTAGTATCCTGCATGTCCTAAAAAACTTCTCACATTAGTTTGTGTTCTAGGAATAGGAAGGTTCTGAATTACCTGTATTTTGGATGGATCTACTTGAATTCCTTGAAATGAAATAAAGTGTCCAAGTACAATTCCTTCATTCATCATCATATGACATTTTTCAATACTTAAGGAAAGGTGAACTTGTACACAACGTTTAAGTACATTCTCAAGGTTTTGTAATGCATCTTCAAAAGGCACACCATAAGGGGTAAAGTCATCCATAAATATCTCCATAGAGTCATTAAGCATATCAGAAAAGATTCCTATCACTGTTCTTTGAAAGGTTGTTGGTGCATTACATAGTCCAAATGGGAGAACTCTATAGGCAAAAGTTCCCCAGAGACTAGTAAAAGTGGTCTTATCTTGGTCTTGGGGTGCAATTTTGATTTGATTATATCCACAAAAACCATCTAAAAAGGAGAGGAATTTCTTCCTTGACAAACTATCTAACACCTGATCAATGAACGACAAGGGAAAATGATCCTTTTGAGTGGCTTTATTTAAGGCTCTATAATCTACACACACTCTCCATTTCTCGTTTTTCTTAGGTACTATTACCAATGGAGAAACCCATTCACTGTCTGATATGGGATATATAAACCCTGCATTAAGCAATTTTTGAAGTTCTTCTTTAACAATTTCCCTCAAATTGGGATTCATTCGTCGCTGGGGTTGACAGATTGGTCAGCAACCTTCCTTGATATAGATGCGATGAGTACATAGTTCAGGAGAGATTCCCTTCATATCTGTATATTCCCATGTGAATGCTTCCTTATTTTCACGAAGTAACTTCATTAGTTGCTATGTTTCAGCATCTGTTAAATTGGCGTTTATGTTCAATGTTTTGCCAGGTTCGATTTCTATTGTTATACTTTTAGAGGAGATGGTAGTTGATGTTTGAGGTAGATCTTCAAATTTAAGCTTTTCCTGGGTATCAGATTCCAAAATTGTAGTCAACTGATTATATGATTCAGAAGTGACTGAGGAGGGTTCACAAATAAAATTACTAATTACTTCATCCTTCGTGGTATCTTTAAGACTTAAAGCTTGTCCGATAGTCAAAATAGGTTGAGTAGCATTATCATCATAGTCCAGCCATACAGAATTATCGTTATTAATCATGGGTGTGGCATGAGGGTAGAGAGTAAGCTGCTTGGTTTCACATCCATTAGAAATTGTCATTGAACCAGATCTACAACTGATAAAGGCATCGGTTGTGGCCAACCAGGGCCTTCCCAGAATTAGAGGATGTCCCCCCAACTTTGTTTTAGTCTGCAATACCACAAAATCAGCTGGGTAATTCCAGGATTCAATTGAGATGATTAGGTCTTCAATGATTCCTTTCGGTTTGATTGTAGAATGGTCAGCTAACTCCATAATGGTTGGTGTCTCTCTGATCACATTCTTCAACGGTAACAGTTGTGAAGTTTCAAGAGTCATAATATTTATAGCAGCACCTAAATCTACCAGAACTCGTGAAATGATAGTTTTTCCGATTTGTATTGTAACCATAGGATGGTCGGGATCACCATATTTAATAGGAGGGGCTTTACTAGACATTAAGGTAGATAGACCACCCATAACATGAATTGTAAGGGGATCTTTAGCTTTCCTATCAGGTTTCTTAATACAAATATCTCTCATGGTTCTGGCATAAATTGGTACATCTCTAAGTGCTTGTAAGAGTGGAATTTTAACATAAAGATTCTGTAATTCCACTAAAAGATTGAAAGCAGGTGGCTCAGGCGTTTTAGTCAGAGCTAAACGCTCAGGGAATGGTGGTTCTACTATTTCAGCACCCTTATTAGAGGATGGTTGCACCTCCTTATGTAAATTATTTTTCTCTGCCTCTTCTTTATCAGAATCAGAAGAGGTAATATCATCAATAATGGGTTCGACTTTTTTCCCAGATCACAAATGAATATCATTACACTGCGCAGGGAAAACAGGAAGTATAGGATAGTTCTGAATATCAATGACTTGCACAACTTTATTATTGGGGTTAGGGTTTGGTTGTACAGGCAGTTGGGGTCTCATCATTTGATTTTTTGGTGGAGCTTCTGATGGTAGAGGAAGTGGTTGCTGAAACTGAGGAAATTGATTTGGAAATGGGAGTTGTTGACCTCTCCAATTTGGATTCCATTGATTAAAGTAAGATTGGTGTTGTGGAGGCCAAGGAGTCCACATTGTTGGGTCTACGAAGGGAGGGTTTGTTTGTTGCATGTGTGGGTAACTCATTTGATTGAAGGGCGGGTATTGCATCTAGTTAAAGGGTGGGTAGTTTGCTTGATTAAAACAAGGATAATTATTCCAATGATTAGAAGATGTAAATGGCATATTAGAGTTCATACCTTGTCCTCATGGTTGCCATTGCCTTCTCTGTGTCAGCAGATAAACCACTTCAGCTTCTTCTTCGGTTGGTTGCAATGCTGGATTTATTCCTGGTAAATAAGGGAATTTTTGTGTTTCATGATCCTTCTCACAAAGGGTGCAAATTGGCACTTTGTCCAATGGACATTCTCTTAGTGGATGTTTATCTCTGCATTTGGGACAGAAGATATCCAAAGCAGCTTCTGCTTCTGCTTGTTTCTTCTTAACTTGCAAGGTGTCAATCTGTGAAGCAAAAGAACTTAACATTTCAGTTTTGAATTCCTCAAGTAAATTACCTATTTCAGCTCTTGTTGCTCCTCCACTGGCTGATTTTTGAACTCTTGAATATGTATTATCCCTACTATTTGATCCTTGCAACTCCTCTTGAACATCTTTTGCAGAGGTTAACAATTTCATCATATGATTCTTTAGATATGTCGCCTTTACCAAGCATATTTAACATGTCTAGACAATCATCCCTTACCCCTTTCAGTAATATTGTTTTAAGAATATCTTTACTTACATCGGGATGATTGGATCTTTGCAGATTATATTGTAGCCTTTCCACAAAGTACTCCAGATTTTCGTCCTCCTTTTGTACCATCTTAAATAGTTCCTCCCTTTTTTCTCTCGTCCAGCAGTAGTCTTGATATTTGGTCAAAAAGTTCTGTTTCATTTGTTCCCATGTTGTGATTACATGGCCTCCCAGACTTATGAACCATCTTAGTGCATTTCCTTTTAGTGTTGCTGGAAATAGCTTCAGTTTCTGAGCATTAGTAACATAATCATAGCTTCTGCATAATATATCAAACTCAAAAAGAAACTCATCAGGGTCTTCAGAAGATAAACCATGGAAGTTAGGTAAGGCCGAAAGTGGGATATTCTTCATCGGAGTTGCTCCTCTGGGAAGGTCACCAATAGGAAATCCCAAGGTAGAGAGAGAATTCTCATCTCTTCCTTCTCCTCCTACCTGTCCTCCACCAAAGAATCCTTCATTGTTCCCTTCCATTGGTTGTCCTCCTGCTGCACTTGCCCTGTCTTCAATGTTTTTTGTTGGCTCCTCAATGTCTTCGACTGGTTCCTCAATGTCTTCTACTGGTTCCTCAATACCTTCTACTGTTTCCTCAACCTTTTCGGGGCCCACAACTTCCTCTGTTTTGTAGTTTGTTTGAAGAGAATGCTGAGACTTTGGCTTTCGAGAGCTTAGCCTCTGAGAAGTTTAAGCTTTTCAATAATCTCATCAATAAAGGTTTTTCTTCCTCCTCTTCCTTTGCCCTTGCCACCTGTAGGGTTAGTTTTCTTGCGTACTCTCATGCATTCTACACATCTAAAAGAAAAACATTAATACTTTTGAAATCTACGATTGCCTTCCTTGGCAACGGCGCCAAAATGTTGGTCACTTTAGTTGCTTATTAATTCAAACAACTAAGTGCTACATGAATCGTCAACCCAGTGAAGTCCGTTTATTTCAAAGGCAACCACACACTAGATACACTCAATCTCAAAAGCAATGAAAAGTTGTAGTAATAAGTATACTAATCACACCTTGCCTTAAACAAACTGAAGCTCTACCCTGAGTTATAGCAGGAACAATTTCTCTATTGCAGATAATTATCAAAGAATCCTTGATTACATTAAAAAGAACAATCTAGGAAAAGAAATCAATCTGCAGAGGAAAAGACTAGTTATGTTATAATAGAGAACATGACCCTATTCCCGAAGAAGGAACCTTCAACACCTGTTTCTGATTACTATGCTTCACAAACTCACTCTGTAAACCCGATTACCAATTAAAATACTCATTGATTAGCTATGAATGAATTTATGAAAACAATGCAATAATCAATTGAAAAACAGAGTTTCAACAATAAGTACAGAGTTCCAATAACGCATAAGCAAATTTAGTTAAATAGAATTTAACAAGGTATGAATGGAAAATAACTCTTAACACACTACAAGAATTTAATGGGTGAATCTTGTGATGAAGGTGGGCCCTTTCCTTCTCACAAGATTCCCCAGAAAAAGGAACTAAAGAGAAATGCTCAGAACAATATTTTATTCATCCGTCGATGTATCATATTACAAAAGATTCAAGTCCCTTTACTTTCAGCTAGACCTTCCCCCAGTCTGTCTGTCATCCCTCTAATGTTGATGTCTCCTCTTTTTAAAGAGGAGACATCTATTACAATTGATTACATTATAAATACTATATTTAACCCGATATGCTAAAATAGGATAATTGATTCTTCCATTAACAAAATGTTGTTACAATGGTTGTGACAATGCTGACTTTGGAATGTAGTTGTTACGGCTAGTGTAACAGCTCCTTCGATGATCTCCTCTTGTTGCTGCTGAATCTAAAATGAAAATCATGGGCTGTTTCAGCAACGGGTTTTGGCACACTGTTCTAATTGTTTCAGCAACATAAACTGTAATGATAAATCTGCAGTCTTCAAACTATTTCAGCAATGTAGACCGCAATGATAAAATTGTTTCAGCAACTATCCGATCAACGATTAACTATGAAGGTAATGTAAGATTATGTGTAAAATAAATTAAACATATAGTAATGAGAAGAAATATTGTATACCTTCAGAAAAATGGATTAAAGTAATAACATGGACTTTAAATATGGATTGAAAAAGGGTGAAATGATAGCAAAATATGTGATAAAAAAGGTACAATATAGGGTCCTAACACCCTGTTTGACTATTCTTTTCCCTTCTCCACTTGTTTTCTTTTTGTTCTCTCCTTCTCTCACATTGTTTTCTCTTGTTGTCTCAATCATTGTCCTTCCAACCATGATTCACAAGGAATGGGACAATATGTACATTATCCCTTGCATCGGCTACCCACTCCTAACTTCATTAACTATCATTGCAGACCATTCCATGGTTAGGATGGTAGTTGAGGGGTTAATGCACTGGCTATGGCTGGCTCAAGTCCTTTCAAAGACCTTCACACACAATCCAGAAAACCTTACCCTCAAATCTCTAGAGTTGTGTTCCTTCCTATGTTCAAGTATCAATTCTATTTTCACATATATTTACATAAAATAAAGTATTTACACCGCTACATATTCACATGTGGGGTGTAGCAAAAAGGTTTGTTACATCTTAGAAATGATTTGGTTTTACATCATCTTGTGCAAGCAATTTGTAAGAATCTACACATGTTCTTAAGAAGTAGGAGATACAAGCTTTAGTAGATTTAGTATTGGATCTCTACCCCTTTTCTTTTCTTGGGTGGAAAATGGTTTTTAGCTCCTTTTCTTTTAAATTCATGAAATACATTTTCTTTGTAATAATAACTCTATATATTCTAAATGTTGATTTTATTAGTACAAATACTCCTTAATATTAAAAAAACAAAAACAAAAATGTTTATTAATGATTATGGAGGAATGTAATATCTAACTATTTAGTTCCCTGGATGCGGGTGCAAGTACGTGAAAGGTGTACGGGGGCGGGCTTCCCACTGGGCAAGTGGCGGCCCAGGCCCGCCACCTGTACACGGCCATTAACGCCCTGCCTTAACTATCCCTCCAGACACTTCGTTCACAGCATACGAGCCGCTTCGATCATCCATCCTCGCACGAGGTCTGCAACTCCACCCTCCGGGAAGCTAATGAATGCCTTTGGGTCGCACATGGCACGCTGCAGGACATATCAATATAATGACAGAGGCACAGGAACGGTAATGTATGGTTTGCTTATTGTTATGGTTCACATTTGACTCTGGACTTCTGTGCTGTGGCAGGTTCAGAGAGGCAAGCGCGGCAAAGAGACAAGCTGGCTCCCTGCATTTCCCTCCCTAATTTCTGCGCTAGTCTTCAGCTGTTGTTGGCTCACCATTCCTTGGCCTGCTATCTAGTTTGCCCAGGTCTGTCGAGGCGATTTTCCCCTGCAATTACCTGTTCCTCCTGTAGCTCTTTGGCCTTTCCGTGCCTCTGCGCCTTCTGTTAACCTGCTTCATAATACTCAGTCAATTCCTTGCTACTCTAGCCTCCTCCGTGTCCACCCCGGTCTGCAATGCCTCGAGAGAGGCTTCGCGCCAGTTGCCGTCGTGGCGGGTCTCGGGGAGGGGCAAGAGGACGAGCCCCCCTCCCTCGTTCCTCTGATTCGTTGTCGGACGATGCTAACAGTGCTCGTCGCAGACACGGCAGAAGACAAGGGCAAGCTCAAGCCCCGGTATGTAATCACAACTCCCATCCTACAACTAGGTTCAGCTTCTCCTGCCTTCTGGACTCCGACACTTACTATGTGTCTTTTAAAATTGAGAAATGCGAGCACGAGGTTCGTTTGCCAGCGGCAGAGGAACATAGGCCTCCGGCCCCAGTCTTGGATCAACCAACCCTGTCTCCTGCCCAGAGGGTCTGTCCAACAATTCATCCTCCAGCTCCAGAGCAGGGTCAGCGCAACTTGGCAGAGGCATCAGCAGGAGCCGTGGCAGGTCCAAGCGCTCTAGCGGAAGACGATGCGCCTCACACAGACTCAAGCGAGCCGGACCCGTATGCTTGCAGAGTGGTGGACGATTGAGCTAGTTCTCAGGACTACCGGGCGAAGGGTATGGCAATGTCTTTTTGTTTATCTGTTGGTTCATGATCTGCGTCTTTTCAGTGCTCTCTCTATATGTAAGGTTGCTGCTCTGCTCAATCCTCAGCAGAACAACCATAGTTCTTATGATATGCTTCTATTTGCGGCTTCAATGGCGGAATATCGAGCCAGGGAATATGCTTTTTGAGTCAGTCATGGGGTTTTGGGTTCTAGTTAAAAAGTCTGTATTTCGGAATATGTATGGGTCTCAAGGTTTTTTTCCTCACTGTCAGAGTTTTGTAACAGCAGGCAAGTCTCCCAAACCTGGGGTAGGACAAATGCCTGGCTGGACAAGGACATCAATGTTGCAAAATCCATCTATGTAGGATGGTGATATCTGAGGTGCGCCTCGTTGTAAGTTTTTGAAGTTTTGTACCATAATAGAATTATAGAATTAGACTAATTTACAAAAAAAAATAAAATATCTAACTATTTAGTTGTAAGAATTCTTAATTCTTAAATGAGTTTTTGTTTATTTAGTTTTGTTCACATTTTGATATATATATAATATATATAATATATATACTATTAATATATATATATATATATATATCTAAATAAATTTTTTTTTTTTAGTTCGTTATTATAATGAGCAATTTATACTTTCCGCTCAATAAGAGGATAACAACTCACTCTTTTAGTGTATCACCTTTCTCTGTCTCTCACTCTCTCTCACACACAACACACATATAATATATAGATAATATATAACATTTTTCATTTTTAGTTTAGAGTAAAAAAATTTACAAAATTTTATAAATAAAATTTATTTATTATATTAATTTTTTAAATTATTAAAATTATAAATTTATATAAAATCGTATTTTTAAGAGGAGTTGTTATTTAAACTAGTTTTTTTACTGTATATATGGATTCAATGCCCTGAAAAGCTTTTCAATGCCCTGAAAAGCCTTTAGGGAACTTGGACCCCTAGGTCATTTCAATAAATTCCTCTAAATTTTAAAGAAATTAGAACGGAAAAACCCACTGTAAAAATTTCCAAAAAAATCGCATCTAAAAAAACAACTCTTTTTTAAGCTCTCTTTAACTTAAATTAAACTAAATCCTAAATAAATAAATAAATAATAATAATTTACAAATTTACTCTTCATATACTCCACTTTCACTATAAAACTTTATAATTCAATGAAACTTATAATCCAAACTTAAGTTATCATCAACATACCTGAATGCGTTATCATGACAATGTAAGTCGTAAGGAAGACACTTAATTTTGAACATAAAGTCAATTTAGACATTCAAATTACAAACTCTATTGGCCAGACATGCTATCAATACGTTTTCAAAAAGAGGATGGAAAATATGAATGTCAAATCAACATTTTTTACCTAAATAAAAGAAGGATAAAAAAAATAATATGAAACTAAATTTTAAAATAATGATACGTCTATTCCGTAAGGATATGTCTCTATTGAATATAATATATAATAATATGAAACTAAATTTTAATGTAATAATATTCAAATTATATGATTTAAAAAATACAGTAATCATAATAAATATTATTAATTTTAAATTTTATAATATATTTGAGGGGGAGGAAATTGAATTTGTGTGATTTTTTTTTTTTAATAAAGGTATTTAAATATGTTTGATATTTGAATTTTAGAATATAAGTGAATTAAAAGATTGGAATTTCTCAATGTTAATAATCATGGTATCAAAGCTTATCATTAGTGAATTAAGGGACTTGAATTTCTAAAAGCTAAAAGTTATTATATCAAAATTCATCATGTTATTTAGGGAATTGAATATAGGTGAATTAAGGGAATTGAACTTCCAAAGGTTAAAATTCATTATATCAAAGTTCATCATATTATTGGAGGGAATTGAATATAGGTGGGAAAAATAATTCTTTCTCCCAATCATCCAAAATAAATGCTTCATTCTTCAATATTAAATATTAATAACTTAATTTCTATTAAACTTTTTGATAAATCATGCATATAATAATATCAATATTAAAAATTATTTGAGAAAATTAGAGGCGATTAGGAGATATCTCATTTATTCTTCCCAATTACCCTAAATAAACATAATTATCAAAATAAAACACCATATTTATAATATATATAATAAATTATTTTAATTTAAATATATTAAATACCAAAATATATTAAAAATATAGAATATAAATATAAATAATATAATTCAACACCTATTAAGTCCCATTAGCACAACCAGTTAAGGATGGGCCTCGTCAGCAAGGCGACCAGGGATCAAACGTCACGGGGGGTGGTTGTGCCCTATGCTAGGGGAGGAGACATGCAAAAAATCCAGTCAGCTAAGGGTTGGTGTGGCCCAGGCTGGGTGCGATCCTCGGGTGACTTTGATG
Source organism: Pinus taeda (assembly GCA_000404065.3). NCBI lineage: Eukaryota > Viridiplantae > Streptophyta > Pinopsida > Pinales > Pinaceae > Pinus > Pinus taeda. The sequence continues at coordinate 148,566 of APFE031060998.1, read as the reverse complement.
GCCTAAATGCTCCTGGGTTGCGGCTCCTCAAGCCACAGGTCAAGCCTAGAGGATCACAAACAACTTGACAAAAAAAAATACAATTCAACACCTAATAATTTAATTTATATTTCAGTTCAGCTAGTATTTTACACTTTTAAAAATGTTGTTCAATCCTCAAAGCATTGTCCTTCACTTAAAAAACAAAACATAGGACCATCTTATACATACATATTATACTATTTATCAAATAACCCACTACACATTCAATTTTTAATTAGCACCAAATATTGTGTCTAACATGTATAATCCACAACACCAAGGTAAAACAAGAATTTATTTTTTTTAAATGTATGTACAGTTCGCTTAATGCTTCATTTAAATTTGGGATTATCCACCACTTCAAAGGTTGTACTTAATCATGCATCCACTATAGGTTATGTTTGTAGACCTTAATTAAAAGTCTCACTCCCCTAGACATTATCTTCTAAGGTTATAAGTTTCCAAGGTGGGGAATTAAAGTTCCATGGCTTTTTCACCCGACCCTAATGGAAATACAAGGGTATTAGAGTTCCTCCTTAGAACTCTCTCGATCTACGATTATGCAGGCGCATTAAAATCTAGACTACCAGTTGGAACACATGTCTCACCCTTTGCTCCTGATATGATTAGGGTTGAATCCAACGACCAGTGTTGTGTTAAGACAATTGACGTGACTAACTATCCTCTCTACTACCTCGACCTATCATTTCTCACTTCCACTAGGAACGTTCAAGCTCTGCAATTAATGTTGGAGCTAGTGTTTGGTTTCTACTTCGACTTCTTGGTTTACAGGTATTATGGATACCCCAATATTTACTATCACCCATTTATGGTTCGGGTGTAATACTCTATGGGATCTTGATAAAATAACCTTGTTTTCTTGCAGACGACTTAGGTAGTAGGCACTAGGAAGAACCCACACAGTGGCGGATATCTAGGTAAGGAACTCAATCCCCTATGCCTACAAGTTATCTTCATGTGTGAATTAGGACTGAGCAATTTCTTTTCCATTTCCTATTAGGCTTTAGGAGTAGTAAGCAAAAACCATTACTCACAAATAGGTAATTCCAGTTTCTACTTTATTTCTTCTGTTTTTTTGCGCTTTTGCATGTAAGAGTTTTGTTGACCCCACTCTTACCCTTTTGTAGGTTGGTTCCCCAACACTTCTCGACGTTCCTCACTCAGGGTTTCTCTTTCAACTTCTAATTAGTTGTTTCCCTTTCTGTATCTAGGTTCCTCCAATTTTGAACTCAGTGGCACCAGTTAGTTGTTTTTCTTATCATAACTAAGTTTTTTGACATAATTCTTAATGACTAAGTGTTATAGACATATTTGGGCACTGCAAACCCAATCATATATGTCAATAAACTAAGGACTCTTTAACCCCTAAAAGTGTTGTTTCAGACCCTAAAGGATCATGGTCAACTGATTACATCATTTCCCAGAAGTTCCACCTGAAAAGCCACTCAGAACTGGCCAAAACTGGACCATACTGACTGCTCCTTGGTCAAGGTACAATGCATACTGGCTCCTACACTAGCCAGATGTGATGCATAATGAAAGAGCCTTCTGTGGGGTGCGATGAGCGAGAATGGACAAATGTCTGAGGTAGTTTGTTGAGTGGATGCTCATGGAATCTTCTAGAAACTTCCTCTATGACACTTGCCTCTCTGACTTCGCCTAAGGATGAGTAAGAGATCCAAGAAATCTCCTAGTGGAACTAAGAACTACAAGTGAAATGACACTAATCAAAAACCCAGAGCTGACTCACACCTCTGCAAATATCTATAGATGGATCCCTCATCTGAGAGATCTAGAGGTTGGAACTTTGTAATTTGTAAAGAAGTGTTGTTGGTTTGTCTTTGAGAGGGAACATTGTATTGTTGGGCGATCTTGCTTTTAATGAGGTGAAGAGGGCTTTGATGCTGGGAGGATGATGTTGGATCAGACAACTGGGTTGTAATCCTCTCTTCTACTATTAATAAAGTTTCTTTGAGTTTTCCTCCATATAATCGTGTATTTGTGAATCTTGTTATTTGTGAATGCAACTGTATGATTAATGTATTTCTGATTCTGCATTGTTTATGGTATTATAGATCGAGATGCTTTGATGGTGTTTTGTTACTTTGTCTCTATAGGTATTCTCTAAAGTAGGACAAGTAGGAGAGGAGTCGCAAGTTCCATCAAGGGAGAGAGAAATTGAGAAAGGAGTCAAGCAAAAGATTCAGGTTGGCCCTTTTTGCTTCTCTCTTATCTATCATACACAAAGGAAATATCGAAGTACTTTGATTGTTTGTTTCTAAGATAGCTACCTGTCTTAATGGGACTAGCAGATCGAAAAGATACTAGTTTTCCCGGAAACAAAATGGTGACTCCGCTAGGGACTGAATATTTTGTTTGTTTGTTATTGTTGTTTGATTTATAAGCTACAGACGGAGCCTAAAGTTAGCCAGATAGCCTTCGAACTGCTTTTGCTATGCAACTGCAAAGTAGATGAATGCTGCTTAAGTCAATCTCCGGGTTGGTTTATGAACTGAACATCTGACTTACAAACATCCTAAACACCCTTGTGGTAGCTCAATAACCTCTTAAGATCATACCCCTGTACTTTGTTTTTACTGCCTATCATAGCTCGGCTTAAATCACTGAACTTAGCTGCAAATTTTGAGCAAAAACCCAACTCAGTTTCGCTCCCTAGCCCATCGCACTGTCTGTAACTAGCAGCCTGTATGCATCACATCTCCCGTGTGTTGCAGGTGAGATGCATCCCTGTTTCCCTGAAGGATAGGTGTGATGACTGAGTGATATTGTTTCTCTCTTTGAAATTTGGTTTTTCCTCCTTGTTTTCAGCTCTATTCAGTTGTTTTGTTGCTTGTGATCAATATCTCATTGTTGAAACCTCTTTCTTTTACATTGTTCAGCCTCCATTGATAGGAATTTGTAAATGTTTTTATGTATTTGTCTATCATTTGCAGCCCTTGTTTGTCAAAAGTAGCTTAATCGAACTGTCGTTTTTGATGCAAAGAAGTGTCATAGCTATCATTTTGAGTCAAAAAGAAGAGTGTCGTAAAGTATTCCTCTTCTATATAGTCGATTGTACTTTTGCCATTGTATTTGATTTGAATTGTTAATATTTAAAGTGTCGAAAGCAGTTTTCTATTCGAAATTGAAAAGTGTCGTTTGAGTCTTCCTTTCATTTTGAAAAGAAATTGTCGAAGTGTCGCTTTGAAGAAAATAGTTCAGATCTGTACTTAGTTTTCCATTTTGGCATTCTCACATTAAGGAAACGAAAAAAAAAATACACGCATTTGCATTTGCATTTAGACTACATGCGGAAATTGATTTAGGAAAAGTGCATTTAGTGTGTGCTCTCTGCTCTCTGTTGAAAGAATCGTTATCTTCTTTCCTTAGTAGCTAAGATTTTCATTGCTAAAAGAAAATAAACGACTGTTTATCATTTTAGATTGCATATTTAGGAATTTTACATCTACATCACGCAGTGAACCTTGAAAGGAAAACTTCTAAGCAAGATCAACTCTAAAATAAATCTCAATGAACATAACAATGCTTTGGAACTTGACGCAATACATCTAGAGGTCTAGGCTAGAGACATATTCTGGTGTCATAAAACCTGGTAACTATTGTTTCATCAAAGGTTGGGTAATTCCTCCTCTTTGATACGATAAGTGCTAGCACGGACTTGTGCTCCCCGTACTAATGAGTATATATTGGGAGACCACAATAGGCTGATATCCTTTATCCATAGGAAGCCGTGTCTGCCGCCCTATCAATTGCAATGCACCGAACACAGAATTCGGGAAGATTGGTTGTCGTACATAAGTCCTTGGTAATTTCTCTTTAATTTACCACCAAGGTGTATTTTGCAATTTTGCGATTGGTTTGGTAATCCCTCTGTCTAGATTTCTAGAGTAGTCACTTTCGTTCCTTTTCGACTCCTTAAAAGAAAAGGTCCATCTGAGCACTTGTCACTTCAAGCTCATTAAAAATCGAAGGTAACTAGAGTCATCTTTAGCTTTTTCTCGACTCTTAAAAATTGAAAAAGCAAAGTTGTGTCAAAGCATCATTAAAATCTATTTAATTCGAAATAACATCCCTGTTCCTTCGTTGATCTTAGGTTGAGGTAATGGAGTCCACCAATCAAGGAATCCCTCTTAGGTGGAATCCTAGTCCTTTGTCTTCTTAGGGAGATATTGGTGCTCTGTATATGGCCACATTGGCCCTTCCAGGAATCACAATTGGCCTACCAGTATGGCTATTCTCAACCTCTGTTGTTCAAAATACCGTGATTCCTCAGCAATCGAATCAGCAACCAGATGATACTGAAGTTGTCCCTTCGCCTTCTACTTCATTTGTTTCTCCCTCCCCTTCTTCCTCTTCACTTGGTGAAACTAGTGATACTAAAAACAAAGTGGCTGAGAAGAAGAAGAAAGGGAAGGAGAAGAAGAAGAAGAAGTCAGCTAAGCAGGGGGGCAACCATGAATCATCTAGTGAAAATCGACACACCAAACTTTCCAAGCACAGATCTCCATGCATAATTTACAAGGGAGACCGACTTCATCGAGATTGTCCTTGCATTTCGTGGATCTTGAAAGAATGGTCTCCTCGTTCGCACCATACGGTGTCATCAACCTCTGGCAACCATGTTGAGCACACCATCAACTAGTGAAAAAGAAGTCAATGGATAGAAAGGAAAGGTCAGATTTCCATGTAGGTTACGTGAGGTTGATCATGCTCTTCACCGTTGTCCTTTTATGGACGAAGCCAAGAGTGTCTTGGATAACCGTCTTGCTTCACCGCAGCGACTCCCACCTGGATACATGAAACTCTTACCAAGTCCATCGCTAGTTGAAAACCCGATTGATGTAACTCAATCATCGTTTGAAGCACCTATCATTGAAAGTAAACCTTCTGAGTCCATACTAGACCAAAGTCAATAGGTTGAGATGGCAGTCAACCCAGTCTTGCCTTCAGAAGGTCCACCTTCAAACGATACAATTTCCAAAGAGAATGAGAACAATACTGTCCAAATTCTTTTTGTTAATATAGAGTTTGATGAACCTAGGGACAATCCACCCGTTCCTTTACAACAAGAGGAAAATCCCCCAGTTCAAGGGGTTCATCCAGTCCTTTATCTGGTACCCCCTCCAAGCAGTCTAGTCATTTCCTTCGATTGGAATCAACTAGCGAGACCCCACATTCCATCTAATGTACCATTCCAGATCATAGTACAAGTTTACGAAATGATCGTGTCTGGCACTATCATAGATGAATGGGCTTCAGTGAGTATCCTTTCCTCAACTGCCTGGAAAGCGCTTGGTTTGGCATCGCTTCTGCCTGAGACACAAAATTTGTCAGGCTTTAACAAAGGAACCAGTCAACCGTTAGGGATCCTTCCGAAGTTGCCAATAACTTTGAAAAGGAAAACCATTCACTTGAATGTGATGGTAGTACAAGGGCCATTAGATTACAATCTACTCCTTGGGCGTGACTATGTTTATAGCATGGAAGCTATTGTTTCCACACTCTTTCGAGTAATGTGTTTCCCACATGAAGGCAGAATGGTACAGCTTATCGACCAGCTTTCATTTCCAGGTTCAAACAAAACTACAAGTCAAACATCATCCTTGAATGGTCTCTTTGCATCAGTAATGCCTCTTCAACCTTCATTTCATCCACCTAATTACTGTGAGTTGTCTGGTGAATGTAATGAAGCTTAGGGGGCATGCACCCTAGTCTGCTTCAGCAGGAAAACCCAGCTGAAAAGATAGATTTCCTTATAGGTTATATGATTGATCTGAAACACCATTTCCTTGTAGGTTATGGGATTGGTCTGAAACAAATATTTCCTCGTAAGTTATGTGATTGGAAGCGCACACCATTCACCTTTGTCTATTTCGATGGGCAGAGCCAAGGAAGTGTTTTTTGTCTAACCACTGACAAAAAGAATCCTGCCTAACCACAGGGACTTCCATACGGTGACCTGGAAACTTTCCTTTTCTCAATACCTAAGGGCATGCAAACCTTTTTATGAAAGTGAAAAGTGACCAATTTCGTTTTTAGCTTTTTAGCATTTTTAACTTTTTAGCTTTTTCATTTCAACTTCTTAGGTTAGGTGATAGGTCTAACCACCATTCACCTTTGTCTGCAGCGTGCGAGCAAAGCAAAGGGAGTGTTTTGACGAAAGACAAAACTATCCTACCTAACCTCAATAGTTCCTTAGCTTTTAGTGTAGTTAGCTCTGTAGTTTGGCCGTTTCTAGCCTACATAAAAAGGCAATGAGCACATGTTATCGTAGAGTTCAAGCTCAATAAAAAATAAACCTAACAATGAGAGGCATCTTTAAACGACTAGTATGAGAAATGTTTCCGCAAGGTTCAAGCTCATTAAAAAATAAACCTGCCAATGAGTAATGTTTTCGCAAGGTTCAAGCACGTTAAAAAATAAACCCGCCTATGAGCAATGTTTCTGCAAGGTTCAAGCTCGTTAAAAAATAAACCCACCTATGAGCAATGTTTCCGCAAGGTTCAAGCTCGTTAAAAAATAAACCCGCCACTGAGCATATGTCAACGCAAGGTTCAAGCTCATTAAAAAATAAACTCGCCTTCAGTAAATGACCTCTGTGATTTCCATGCTATCAGCCTTTCAAGCCTTGGTTGTGTTCTTACCATCACCTCCATTCTTTTGGCCGATCATACGCTTCCACTTGATTTTTTACCCTTTTGAGGAACAGCTGCAATGAGTGATTCTGTTAGCCACCCTCTACACACTGCCATGTTTTAAGAAGTTCCAAACTTACCTGGTGTTATAGACATTTTTGGGATTTCCCGATAACACCTGGAACCAGCTACTACCCGAAAACATCACTCGTTCCTCAAAAACAAGTTTCTTTTAAGCTCTTTTTAGACTCATTAAATATGAAAAAATTGTTGATCTAATGGCCTTTCCAGCTCGTTAAAGTAAGGGGAAGTGCCATCCCTCCTCTAAATTTTAATCTTTTTGGACCTGAGTGATCATCCCACAAAAATATCGAGTGCTTATCTTTTTCAACTCGCTAAAACGATCGAAAAGTCATCCCTTTCATATTATTTTATACTTTTTAAGACTTAAGGGATTATGCTATGAAAAAGGACTGTTGGAGTTTCCTTTTCATCCCTTTTCAAACTCTCTAAAAATGAAAAGGACCAAGTTATCCTTGTTAAACTCTTTAAAACAATAGTGACAAACTTGTCCACTTGGACAAGAATGAGTTTTACTGTCGCTAGGCTCGCCAAAACATAGTGATAGGTTTGGCCGAAGGGCAAATTATAGAACAAGCATATGTTATCCTCCTCAAGCTTGACAAAAATAAAGAGGTACAAGTCAGCAATGACTGGGGAAAAAGGGTAGAAAACTTGAAAAACTTCATTGGTAGCAGGTCACTCTTGAACATGACACTTTCACTCCATCACCATGATTGAGTCGGGTTGGGTTATTCCGTTTACCAGTCATATCACCATTGGTCCTCCACACCATCCATATTTTGGGGTTAACACTACCAATCGATCTCAGTGTCGTCGACATGTTCAAGAGAAGTCATTCAAAGAGTTCACCACCCAACTGACGCCTCATCCACTACAATACCTTCACCCTCCATTTTTCATGACCGCCATTCATGAACCTTGTATCATCAGATCGATTTCACCTCCAGAAAATCATTTGCTTCATTTCGTGTCGTAGATGTGGGATGCATTAAGGCCCTCCTACGATGGGTCACTTCTTATCGACATCAGCTCATTATCCAAGAAGTTGACTTAGGAACAACCCTTTAAGTACTTTGCAGCTTGCATGCCTCAATGGAAATTTTCTCACTTCCGGCGACAGGTTTACATCAATGGCCTTCGACCGAAAGATTTTTACGTGGTGTTCAATGTCATATCATATATTCACACCACATGAATTGTACTATAGTACCTTGAGGGTCATTATCATTATCAGTGATCCCTCTTGCGCCTATTAACATCTCACATCATTGGCTGGTAATCAGGCGATGTCTTTCCATGTTCGACTTCAAGACATCTTTTCATATGGATCAACTTGTACATCGGGCGAAGATTGAACAAGTTTGAAGACCTCGAATCTAGTTTCATCCATCCGGGCTGCGATATATCCAGGAATATAAAGACATCAAATGTACACTGAAGTTGCACAGATGATCATCCAAGCTAAGGGATGATGACTCTACATACAAAGAATCACCAGTCTGCAACAGTAGACGATTATCTGTCCTATGTACATGAAAATAAATTTATAAAGCTGAGCATGGGAATGCCCGCCTCAGCTAGATCATGAAAATAAAATTATGATGATGTATTGTATTGTATTTTATACAGGTCACCTTCCAGTTCTAATACCTTGGATCCTCATGATAAAGCATTTCACCTGACATCAGAAGATTTACGACATCATGCTTTAGGGGGAAACTGTTATAGACATATTTGGGCACTGCAACCCCAATCATATATGTCAATAAACCAAGGGATCTTTAACCCCTAAAAGTGTTGTTTCAGACCCTAAATGATCATGGCCAACTGATTACATCATTTCCCATAAGTTCCACCTGAAAAACCACTCAAAACTAGCCAAAACTAGACCATACTGACTACTCCTTGGTCAAGGTGCAATGCATACTGGCTCCTACACTAGCAAGGTGTGATGCATACTGAAAGAGCCTTCTGTGGGGTGTGATGAGTGAGAATGGACAAATGTCTGAGGCAGTTTGCTGAGTGGATGCTCATGGAATCTTCTAAAAACTTCCTCTATGACACTTGCCACTCTGAATTCGCCCAGGGATGAGTAAGAGATCCAAGAAATCTCCAAGTGGAACTAAGAACTACAAGTGAAATGACACTAATCAAAAACCCAAAGCTAACTCACACCTCTGCAAATATCTATAAATGGATCCCTCATCTGAGAGATCTAGAGGCTGGAACTTTGTAATTTGTAAAGAAGTGTTGTTGGTTTGTCTTTGTGAGGGAACATTGTATTGTTGGGTGATCTTGCTTTTCATGAGGTGAAGAGGGCTTTGATGCTGGGAGGATGATGCTGGATCAAACAGCTGGGTTGTAATCCTCATTTCTACTATTAATCAAGTTTCTTTGAGTTTTCCTCCATATAATCGTGTATTTGTGAATCTTGTTATTTGTGAATGTAATTGTATGGTTAATGTATTTCTGATTCTGCATTGTTTATGGTATTATAGATCGCGATGCTTTGATGGTGTTTGGTTACTTGTCTCTACAGGTATTCTCTAAAGCGGGACAAGTAGGAGAGGAGTCGCAAGTTCCATCAAGGGAGAGAGAAATCAAGCAAGGAGTCAAGCGGAAGATCCAGCTTGGCCCTCTTTGCTTCTCTCTTATCTATCATACATAAAGGAAATCTCGAAGTGCTTTGATTGTTTGTTTCTAAGATAGCTACTAGTGGGACTAGCAGATCAAAAAGACACTAGTTTTCCCGAAAACACTAAGGCTGCCACACTTATTTTAGATATACCCAACTACATTTCTTGTATGGTTTGTCTTTCTAAGGTTAATTTACACATGATTTGTTAGTTTTGGGGTCTTATCGGCTCGATATCTATTTATGTATTAATAATAAAATTTTAACATATTTTAAAGGCAAAATGCCTTGACCCTTAAGCTCTTCAGCTGGGTATTTTGTGATGTAATTCTTCTTGATATAATTCTAAGCCAATACTCTCATTTCTAAATAATTACAGACTAATATGGAACTTGATACATCTTTCATCATAATTTAATTATTATCCTTGTGTTGCATGCTGAAATAAGTTTTGGCTTTAAAAAAATGTGTTCATGTTAGTTCTCCAGGTATTGTGTTTTTAATACCTCAATGGGTGACAAATTGCTATACTCTTAATACCTGCTATATGGGCTTTGTCTGCCCTACATGTAGTGGAGCTTACCACCCATTTAATTTCAAGTCGTTAATAATATGAGTTAAATATATATATATATATAATATATATATATATAAATATAGATATAATATATTATATATATATTTGTCTGGATTTTTAGTTATATGCTCTCTTTGGTTCGATTCTTGCTACAAGTTATTTTGTTTGATTCGGTTATCCAACCAGTTTTCTTGTAAAAGAACAGTCTCAGGAATTCCTTTTTTATTATAGTTTTCTCACCCAGTCTTTGTGCCTGGTAGGACGAACGAACTTGATTTTATTTTTGGGTTTGTCCCTACCCATGCGGTACTTACTCCATATAAACCTAGGTACTGGACTACCTTGTGGAAAATCTTGATTCGCTACTCTTGGGTTAAGGAGTTCCTAGCCTTCCCTCTTAATTTCCATGGTATAAGTTTATCTTGAATTGGACCTTACACCTCTCCTACCCAACATTTTCCTTCTTCCAGATTCTTGCAAAGGTTTTCTAAGAGAAAATCCCCCTAAGAAACATGTAGTGAGGGTACAGTCAGGTAACGCAACATAATCTGCAGTTTCAAGACTTATTTAAATATACTAACTCAGCCACATAGACAAACAGAAATATAAAGGTTATTCTTGTACTATTTTTATACTGAATCTGTGTACATATGCCAAGTCCGATAACATATATTTAATCTACAAATACATTCTCAACCAAGAACATATTTTTCATAGACTTTTTACTTCACCCATGAAGGGATTCTCTTCCAACTTTTGTACTTTCACAGTCATTGTATTTTACAGTTTTCGCAATTTTCTTTAGAATGTAAAGAAGAAAAAAGAGTTTTAAGTACTTATCTTTTATACTACAAACCAATCCATAAAATTTCCAAGGAAGTCCACACCTCCCTACCAATGAGAACGACTATTACAACCAGCTCTCCCCCCGAGCTTCACAATTTCTAGACAATCAGTTCGACTATTACCAATCATGGTTAGTTCTTAGGCATCAACACTCTATCTAGCCTAGAACTCATGGATTCCATCTGACTTAGAGCTTTCCACTAGTTATAGACTAGCTCAAGAAATTCTCTCCATGAAATGTTATGCCTCCTCTATAATGCTCTATTCAAAATCTTTTTTCCTCTCCTTTTGTATTCATCCTCTACTTTCCTCTTTTCTCAAGAAAAGAAAAGAAAAAAAAACAAAACCCTCCTTCCACTTAGACATTTTAATCTCTAGGAAGTAGGAGATGATAACAGTCTATAACCATCTGGAAATTGGAAACTATTTTCATGGTGTTTCCCGTGAGTTTCTAACCTTCAAACAAAGTGAAAATAAATAATAATAATCTTATTTTAAAAGAAATCATTAAAGATTCATTAGGCCTTTAACTAAGCCTATGAGTCATTAAGTTCATAATAAATTAAATGACAATAATTAAAAATATATACAACAACTTGTGTGTTACATCTCCCCCCCTTATGTGTAACACTGTCCTTGGTGTTTTTTTTTCACCCCTGAAATAGACTAGGATATGCTTGTTCCATAAAACTTTCATCCTCGTAAGTAGCCTCCACTGGGATAAAGTGCCTCCACTGCACTTTAACTTGGGTAATAACTCGTCTCCACAACATTGTTTCTATCCATTCTAGAATACGCAGAGGTTCTACCATAAACTCTATGTCCGATTTGACATGTCCAACCAATCATATAGAAGTCATTACTTTATTTTAATTTTAATACAAAACATACACACAAAAAAATCACTTGCACTATACCTCTACATCCTCCTAGTTAATGATATGCCTGAGGTCATATGTATATTTATTTAACAATGAAACATGAAACACATTATGGATTTGTATGTGATTAGGTAGCGCCGACTAATATGCCACCGACCCAACTCTCTCCAAAATCTAGAAGGGTCCACAGTAGAAAGGGGCCAATTTTGCACAACCCCTGAATCTCATGTCACCCTTTTTGGGTTTAAATATCACATATATGTGATCCTCGACATGTAATTCTTTGTACGTTCTCTTCTATTCAACGTAAGCCTTTTGTCTATCTTGAGCGACTTTCAAATTTTTCTTCACTTTTCTCAATGTCTGCACCGTTTCTACTAACATATCTAGTTCCATGCTATGAAACCAGCATGGGGATAATAAGGGCACAACAATAACAATAATGGATACAACAACAATATTAATGGGGGAATCACTAGTATTATAGGGACCTAACATGCCTCTCTCCTTCAAAAAAGTGTTGTCCTCAATGATGACCTGAGTATAGATTGGTTCAGTAAATCGAACTTGTACGACGTGCCGCGGGTCACTGTTTCAACCTTAGGTTCTGAAAATGATATCCAAAAAACTACAGTTCGTCCTCTTTCTGTAACTTCTTATGAAAATTCAATTTGATGCTTAGAGGGAAAGTTATGACAATTTTCCCAAGGACACCTGTTTGAAATGTAATTTGGGGGTCTGCAAAAAACATAACTTCTTCAGATTATATCTCCGAAAATATAGCGAGACAAGATCTAAAATTCAGGGCCAAGATTCAGACCGATTCCATATCAAATGGGTTTTTTTTAGCTTCTGAAACTTTGTTGTGAAAACGTTATGGAAAAAATTCCACGATGACCTGTTTGGAGCAGCGAAACACTAGAATTCAAAGCTCTGATACCAAATGTTATGAAACTAGCTCACAAAAAGATAGAAAAGATAGATCAATGCCTCAGAAATAAGCCTCTTCGAGGGGGCAACCTCCGTTACATTACACAAATGAACAATTCTTAGATGATTCAAATGAAAAAACCTCCTTTGTATATATAAGAGTCTAAGGGGTCACAATATAACCGAAGCCGACCTAACAATAATAATATAAAGGTACAAAAATAACAATAGTGGGATTTTATGGGGCACAATAATAACAATATGGGGACAATAGGGGCACAACAATAACAATAAGGGATACGATGAGAATAGTAATGGGGAAATCACTAGTATTATAGGGACCTAATATTCCAATATTAACTTATCCTTGAGATTACCCCGGTTAATCGGTGTTCTACACCTCTTTCCATACATTACCTCAAACAAGCTTATTTTTAGAGATATATGGTAACTATTGTTGTATGCGAACTCAACTAAGTAAAGGTATTATTCCCATTTGGTTGGTTTTTGCATTACATACATACTTAACATATCTTCCAATATATGATTCACCCATTCATTCTACCTAGTTTGTGGATGAAAAGTGGTATTGAACAATATTTGAGTACCCAAGCCAGTAAATAAAGCCTTCGAGAATGCAGAAGTAAATTTCACATCCCTATGTGATACCACCACCCTTGGCATACCATGTGTTGATTTGTGGTAGCATCGGATGTGCTCTAGCCATGAAAATTGGTGGAGAGGCTAAGGCACATAAGATCTCCAAGACCCATAAATAGTTTGGGGAAATTCCACCCGGTTGGAGAGATATTAAAATAATTAATGTTTTTAATGGGGTTTCTTAGTCCAAACATAGGAAAATTAAAATATTAATGGGCATTAATATAAAACTAGGTGAAAATGTTCTAAATGAAATGGATCAAGCCAAATCTAATATTAGCCATTGATTAGGGACTTAATATTGGCCGTTGAAGACTCAACAGGAAAAGTATAAGAGGACGGTTAGTTGGAGATACACCAAATTGATTAGTTGGCTTGATTTTCTGGAGCGGGGTTTTGCTGAGAGAATCGAGCTAGTGATCTATTGTAGCGAGGGGTAGTTCGGCACAAGGCCGAGAATACATAGCAGAGAGGCAAAGATAGTGCCAAAGAGACAATGCAGAGCTTGGAGAGGTTGACGGAAAAGTAGTTGAGTGCTACATAGAGGCAGCTGGGAGTTACGCAGAAGCTAAAGAGGCCAGCATGGATGATGCAGAGGGTCTGAGAGCTGACGCAGAGGCTTCAATATCTGCACAGAGGCTAGCAGAGTTGACGCAGCGCCAAGAGGCAGTGCCAAAAGAATTTTTGTGGGGCAGAGTGATTGTTGGTGAGTCAGGAAGGGTGACACAGTCCCTGCAGAGTGACGTAGAGCAGTGGAAGCTACCATAATTGATGTGGGATCGCTCATCCTATGATTGATCGGCTAGAATATCTATCTCTGAGGAGAGGTACTACTACCAAGGGCATTCTTTGTTGGGTGAACCATTTCTGGCACCCTAGTTGTATTCAGAAACTGCATAATAATAAAACCCTCATATCTACTGCGCTGATTTTCTCGCATTGGATTTTTTCGAGGACGATTGTCCAAAAAAAATGGTGTCCCTTGTGTGATTGTCTCAGTTATTTCAGTTGCTGATCTGTATATGTGTGAAGGTTGCATTTGTGTTTATTTTGGTATTCATATTAATAAATAACTTGTTAATGGAATGAACAGGTAGGAGATAATAAACCAGAAAATGTAGTAGGGATTTCCAATGTGTCAGATTTAGAAATTTCCACACCATGTAATCAAAATATTTATCTCATGAATATATCTGTAATTTCGACAATCTTATAAGTGGATTTGACAGGAATAAAATGGGTTATTTTACTCAATTTGTCCATCAATACCATGATGGTATCATTTTGTTTCTTAGATCTTGGTAGGCCTGTTATAAATTCCAATGTAATCGTGTCCCACTTCCATTCTGGAATGGGAAGGGGGTGTAGTAGGACATTCGAGTGTTGATGTTCCATCTTGACTTGCTACCACTCTAAGCATTTTGTTAGGTATTTCGTGATATCCCTTCTCATACCAGGCTAAAATTAATCTATCTTTATTGTAGAAAATAAATTTTGATACCAAGGATGGGAAATGTATGGACCCCTATGGAATTAAGCTAACATAATTTGTTTAACAAAATTTTGATTTGGTACATAAATCCTCCCTCTAAAAGTCAACAAATTGTCATCATTTATAACATACCTAGTTGGTTTCCCAAAATTCTGTTCTTGTTTGGTTTGTTGCCACATGAATTCATATTCTAGATCCATCATAGCAACTTCTTTGATATACTTAGATAAATTAACTTCTATTCTACTAAAAGATACCTCGTACACACAATGCAATTTTCTACTCAAAGCATCAGCCACACGATTTTCCTTTCCTTTCAGATGCTTAGTATCAAAATAAAATTCACTTAAGAAGGTGATCCATCTAGCTTGACGTGCATTTAAATTAGGCTGTTTAAAGAAATTTGTTAAAATTTTATGGTCAGTCATTAAAAGAAACTTTTTTCCCAACAAATAATGTCATTATTTTAGGTCGTGCACCACGAAAGTTAGCTCTAGGTCATAGGTTGAATATCTTTGCTCATGATCTTTCAACTTATGAGATTCATAAGTTATAACCCTAGCTTCTTGCATAAATACTCCTCGAATGCCTTCTTGGCATACATCCATGCAAACAGTAAATTCCTTCTCAAGATTTTCTACCTTCAACACTGGGGTTGTAGTTAATAAATGTTTTAAGATTTCAAATCTACATTGGCAGTTTGTTGTCCATTTAAAAATCCTTCCATTTTTTTGTAAGGAAGTGATGGGGTATGCAATTGTAGAAAATCCCTCTATAAATCAATGGTAATACCCAGCTAAACCCATGAAAGATCTTATGTATGATACATTTTTGGGTACAGACCATTCCATGATGGATTTGATTTTCTCAGGGTCGATAATTATGCCCTCCGAAGAAATAATGTCCCAAATATTGAATCTGATCTTTATAGAAATCACATTTACCAAATTTAGCATATAATTGGTTTTCCTATAGGGTTTGCAGAACTATACATAAATGATCATTATGCTCCTCTAAGTTCTTGTAATAGATCAGAATATTGCCAATAAAAATCAAGATGAATTGGTTTAGATAAGGATGAAAAATACCTTTCATCATGCTCATAAAGGTTGTTGAAGCATCAATGAGTTTGAATGGTAAAACGATAAATTTGTAGTGCCCATAACGAGTTCTAAATGATGTTTTACAAATTTCTTCTTCCTTTACCCTATTTTGATGATAATTGAATCACAAATCAATATTAGAAAATAGAGTATCATCTTTAACTTAATCAAATAAATCATCGATTATTGGCAATGGGTACTTATTTTTTATAGTTAATTTGTAAAGTTGCCTATAACCAATGCACAGTCGTAAAGTGCCATCTTCTTTTCTTACAAATAGGACTAGGGCACCCCAAGGTGACACACTTGGGTGTATGCACCCTTTGTCCAACAATTCTTGTAATTGTATCTTGAGTTTAGTTAACTCATGTATACTCATTTGGTAGGGGGATTTTGACACTGGGGCTACTCCTAGGATTAGTTCTATAGTAAAGTAAATATCCCTTTTAGGTGGTAACCTAGGAATTTCCTCCATAAACACATTAAAAATTTCCTAAATGACAGGTACATGTCTACCAGGGTGGTTACCTTTTCTTTGGAATTGGTGTAACCTACTTGAACTTTTTATATTTGATAGCCCTTCTGAATACATTTACTTAGATGATTGGTAGTGATAGGCTATAGCCTAATGGCTCTTTTAACCCCCTGAATTTATTGCCTCACGCCCTCTTCAGTGAGGTAGCTAATAATTTTTTCCTTGCAGTTTACCAAGGACCAATGCTTCTCTAGCCAATCCATCCCAATGAGTACATTGTAGAATCCTAAAGGTAACATATGTAAATTCACTTTCACATGTTGTCCCGTTATTTCAACTAGATAGTTTTCAACCTTCGTTGTCACTCTTCATTTAGCCCCAATAACCAAATGTACTAACCAAGGGTTTTTGAATTTAACAAAAGGAAAGTAACACAATTCAACTCTTTTCGGACTAGCATAACTCAAGCTCGCACTTGGGTCAATTAAAATAGATACAATATTGTTAGCTATTTTACCTCCAAATTCTACCATTGTAGGCTAGTATTCAGTCTGGTTATCCTCCAAGGTTTCATTTATCCTGGGTATACTCCTTCTGAGATCCCCAACTGTGGAGGCCTCCTGAACATTGTAGCTTGCTCCATTCTGGTGCGATGTGGGTAGATTTTATAATAGAGGGGCTCCCCACAACCCTAACTTTGTAAAGGAGGCTTTTGTTGTTGGCTAGCTTTATGTTTACTAGATGCTTAAGTTAACTGATTTTCACCTTGCTGTCTATATTTTGTTAGAAAATTATATATTACGGAGCAATGGAACACATAAAATATTGCAGAAATATAAAAACAGAAAACGCATAAAACAAGAGAGACACAGATATACATGGTTCACCCAGTTTGGGCTACATCCACGAAGAAACAACCAGTCCTTCTTTTATTATATTATCCAGCAAACTGAAGAGATACAACCTACAGATATACATAGATGCAATACAATTCCCTCATATATAGTGAGGGGTTTCCTTCTAGTGCAAAAAACCCTAAATTAAACATAACTTCTACGTTAGATCATTCGCCTAATGAACGGCCCAGTTTGACTAGAAATTACTAGACTTTTACAAGGCAATTTTACATCTATTCTTTTAGCTTCGGGGGCACTGCCCTTGAACCCCCCAGTCAGGGGGAATCGGCCCCCCCGCACCCCCTCGTATGGAGGGGTGTACAGTCTTCTTGGGGTGTACATCCGGTTGAGACCTTTGAATATAGAAGATAATCAGGCTCCACACCCAACATATTTCTATTGATTTTTCCCCAGAAACACATTTTGTTGCTTTCTATGCACTTTTTTAGTACCAACAACTTTTGCATTTTTTGCACTTAGAATTTATTTTGTTCTTTCTTATTTGGCCAATTCTTGTTGCCTTCCCCTTTCTACCTCATTTGTTGATAGCATATTCAGGATTTATGAATGGCCTCATCCATCAACATTGGATTATCGAACTCAATTATTTCCTTCATAAAAGCTGGAAAACTACTAATAAAGCATTGAACCTTTTTCATCGTAGAACCGTTTTATTAGATACATATCTTTGAAGTGTCTTTGGAAATTGTTCCAGGTTACCTCCTGCTCATCCACTCCATGCATTATCTTAATTTCCTCCCATCGCAAGGTGGCTTTACCCTGCAATTGGTAGATTGTCAATCTAACTTTTAGGTTTCCATCATATTCATATATTTGAAAATATTTATTCATATTAATTAACTAGGCCTTGTCTACTACTTCCTTCTCACCATCTAATGTGGGAGGTTTAATCTTTTTGAATTCCCCTTGTAGTTTAGTTTTCTGCCTCTTAGTTCCTCTGCCTCTGGAAACATTTTTGAACCATCTTCATTATCCATTCAGCCTCCCTCAATTTTTGTATGGTCCTCCCTCTGTCAATATTCCTCTGCTCTATTTCCATCGTATAGACTAGGATTTGGATCCCTTTGATTCTGTATATTTGAAAGACTTTTCATAATTCTCTCTTGCTCTACCCTTAGTCTCTCATTATAAAACATCACATTTTCCTTTTCACCTTGCAGTTATTGAACTGTTTCCAGTAGTATTTCATATTTGTTATTGTGGGTTTCCTCTCCCAGTTGCACCCACATTTTTGGGTTGGCTCCTATAAAAGGTAAAAATCATGATCCTGTTGGTATTCCCCTAGATGAAGTAGTTCTGAATCCTCACCTCATTTTTCTTCTTCCTCTCTGTGAAACACGAATATTTGTTATTCCACGTTTCTCATTCAGGCCACAGCGTCGAAACCATGATGCTATGCTACCACTTGTAACATGCATAATCCACAAAACCAAGGTAAAACAACAAAATTAAATTAAAAAAAAATGTATAGTACAATTCACTTATACTTCATTTAAATTTGGGATTATCCATGCACTTCAAAGATTTTACTTAATCATACATCCACTACATGTTATGTTTGCAAACCTTAATTAAAAGTCTCACTCCCTTAGACATTATCTTCTAAGGTCATAAGTTTCCAAGGAAGGGAATTAAAGTTCCATGGCTTTTTCACCCGACCTTAATGGAAATATGAGGGTATTAGAGTTTCCCCTTGGAACTCTCTCAATCTATGATCATGCAAGTGCATTAAAATCTATATTATCAGGTGGAACACATGTCTCTCTCTCTTCTCCCTTGATCTGATTAGGGTTGAATCTAATGTATGGTGTTGTGTTAGGTCAGTTAAGGTAACTACTCACCCTCTATGTTGCCTCAACCAATCATTTCTCACTTCTACCAAGAGTGTTCGAGCTCTGCAACTAATTTTGGAGCTAGGGTTTGGTTTCTGCCTCGACTTCTTAGTTTACAGGCATTATGGATACCCCCCATCTCTACCATCAGACTCGGTTATGGTTCAGGTGTAATCCTCTATGTGCTCTTGGTAAAGTACCCTTGTTTTCTTATAGATGTCGCTAGTTTCCCACTCAGGTAGTAGGCACTATGAAGACCGCACACGACAGTGAATATCTAAGTAAGAAACTAAATCCCCTAGTATGCCTGCAAGATGTCTCTGTGCATGAATTAGGAATGAGTAGTTTCTTTTCCATTTCCTGTTAGGTTTCAGGAGAAGTAAGCAGTGACCAATACTCACAAACAAGTAATTCAGGTTGCTATTTTGTTTCTTATATCTTTTTTACACTTCTGCATGTAAGAGTTTTGCTGAACTCACTCTTACCCTTTTGCAAGTAGGTTCCCTAACACTTTCTCATTGTTCCTCTCTCAGGGTTTCTCGTTCAACTTCTAATAAACATGTTGCCCTTTCTGTATCCAGATTCCTCCAATTTCGAAGTCAATGGCACAAGTTAGTTGTTTTTCTTATCATAACTAGGTTTTTTGACAAAATTCTTAAAGACTAAGGTTGACATACTTATTTTAGATATAGACAACTAAATTTCTTGTAGGGTTTGCCTTTCTGAGGTTAATTTACACAAAAGTTTTTATTTATGGGGTCTTCTCAGCTCGATATGCATTTTTGTATTAACCATAAAATTTTAATATAGTTTAAAGGTGAAATTCCATGACCCTTAAGCTCTTTGACTGAGTATTTTGCAATGTAATGCTTCTTGATGTAATTCTAAGACAGTATCATAATTTCTAAATAATTACAAGCTAATATGGTACTTATACATCTTTCATCATAGTTTAGTTATTATCCTTGTGTTGCATGATAAAATAAATTATCGGTTTAAAAAAATGTGTTCATGTTAGTTCTCCAACTTTTGTGTTTTTTAATATCTCAACAGGTGACAACACGTTATTCTCTTAATACCTGTTATATGGGCTTTGCCTGTGCTGTGTATAGTGAAGCTTACTACCCATTTCATTTCAAGTCTTTGATAATAGGAGGTTACGTGTGTGTGTGTGTGTGTGTGTGTGTGTGGATTTTTAGTTATCTGCTATATTAGGTTCGATTCTTGCTATAGGTTGTTTTGTTCGACTCGGTTATCTCATCAGTTTTCTTGTAAAATAATAGTGTCATGGTTTCCTTTTCGGTTCTAGTTTTCTACCTAGTCTTTATGTCCGATAGGATGACCTAACTGGATTTTCTTTTCAGGTTTGTCCCTACCCATATGGTACTTCCTCCATATAGACCTAGGTTCCGGACTACCCTGTGGAAAATCTCGATTCACTACTCTTGGGTTAACCAATTCCCAGCCTTCCCTCTTAATTTCTGGTTTCCTTTTCTATTCTAGTTTTCTACCTAGTCTTTATGCTTGGTAGGACGACCTAACTCGATTTTATTTTTGAGTTTGTCCCTACCTATGTGGTACTTGGTCCATATAAACCTAGGTTCTAGACTACCCTGTGGAAAATCTTGATTTGCTACTCTTAGGTTAACCAGTTCACAGCCTTCCCTCTTAACTTTTGGTTTCCTTTTCGGTTCTAGTTTTCTACCTAGTCTTTATGCTCAGTAGGACAACCTAACCAGAGTTTCTTTTCGGGTTTGTCCCTACCTATGTGGTACTTCCTCGATATAAACCTAGGTTCTGGACTACCCTGTGGAAAATCTTGATTCGCTACTCTTGGGTTAACCAGTTCCCAACCTTCCCTCTTAATTTTCATACCATAAGCTTTTCTTGAATTGGACCTTACACCTCTCCTACGCAATGTCTTCCTTCTGCCAAATTCTTGCATAGGATTTCTAGGAGAATATTCCTCTAAGCAACCGGTAGTGAGGGTACAATTAGGTAACCCAACATAATTTGCAGTTTCAAGATTTATTTACATATACTAACTCAACCAACACACAAACATAACTATAAAGGTTCTTCTTGTATTCTTTCTATATTGAATACGCGTACATATGCCTAACAATTTTTGTACTTTCACAATCATTGTATTTTACAGTTTTCGTAATTTTCTTTAGAAGAGAAAAAAACAAGAGGGTTTAAGTACTTATCTTTTATATTGCAAACAAGTCTAGAAACTCACTCAAGAATATCAATCCTCTCTACAAATGAGAACGACTATTATGTCCAGTTCTCCCCGGAGCTTCACAGTTTCTAGACAATCAGTGCAACTATGACGAATCGTGGTCAGTTCTTAGGCATCAAGACTCCTAGAACTCACGGATTCCATTCAACTTAGAGCTTTCCATTGGTTCTAGACCAGCTCAAGAAATGCTCTTGAGGCTCCTCTATAGTGCTTTGTTCAAAATCTCTTTTCCTCTCCTTTCCAGTGCATCCTCTACTTTCCTCTTTCTCCCAAGAAAAGAAGAAAAACAACACCCTCTTGAGACATTTTAATCTCTAGGAAGTAGGAAATGATAACTGTTTGTAACCATCTAGAAATTGGAAATTCTTTTCATGGTCTTTCCCTTGAGTTTCTAACCTTCAAACAAACTAAAAATAAACTAGCATAGATCCATTTTAAATAAGGATCTAACATGAGCCCTGAGAAATCAAATTTGTTCATGTGCAAACTTCTTTAGAGTAAAAAATACAATATGTTATTTTTTATTGTTTAAATTCTATTTTTGAATGCTAAATAGAGTTATATAAACAAAATAAATGTTTAACCATAAAACTTAATTTCAAATATATATATATATTATATATAATAAAACACGTAATGACATTAAAATTTTAATTTTAATAATTATTTCTATATATAAATATATAGAGTTAATAATATAATAATATCCATTTAAACGTCAAAAACCACAGCAACCGCGCACGATTTGATCTAAGTCTACGAAGACATACTACTCTACCCCCTCTGTTTTGAACCTGTGAACCTCTACGGAAACACATGTCTTAACCATTAAGGCCCACTCAATATCGACATAAATAGTTAACATAAATCTTCAAATAATTTATTTAAATATTTTTTAAAATATAAGATAAAATCTAACACATTTTTTAATTTTAATTACTTTATAATATATTCATTTTAACATTATTTTTCAATTTAAAACATAATTTTTAGTACTGAAATATTTACACATCCCTTTACTATTTATAAAATAAACTTCCCTGCTCAATAATTTTCACTTCAAAAAAACCCTTAAAATTAATTAAGCCTTTAACTAAACCTACGCGTAATTAAGTTCATAATGAAGTAAATGTCAGTAATTAAAACTATCTCTGCCCCAACCTTGGGGTGTTACATTGTGTCCTTGATATTTGTGTCTTTGATATTTGGGTCAGTGAAAAACAATTATAAAATTATAAAACAGATTCCATGGCTGATCTATCCTCACATTATTACAATTATTTATTTCAAATATGCTCAGGCCTGCCTTTCACCTCTGCTAAGAATTATCCACTTTGCCACATTGCATTTGTTGGTGTAATAGCCATGGTTGGTACTAGGGGAGGGTCGCCAATACATGTGCGCCCTCCCCGCCAGGTCGTTTTTACACGCATCAACCCACATGGCTCCGGTATGACACCTGTCCACCGTGGAGCTGGCCGTGTGGGCTATCACCTCGAACCTTTATACACTCCCTTCGCGCCGTTTACATGGTTGGTCTGGGCTCATTTCGACGATGTATGGTTTTCCCTTCGTCTTTCTGCTCGGGGCCGGTAGTTGGGCGAAGCCCCCTGCCGAAGATGGCGCGGCACGGCCCTGTAACCTGCGCGGGTTTTGGTTAGTTGTTGTTTTGGGGGAATGCATAGAATGGTTGACAGGGTTTGTGTTGTTGCGCGCAGAGTCGTTTATTCGTGTGCTGGTAACTGTGTTTGATGGAGTTTCTGGGTTTCTGGCTGGGACAGCGGTTCTGCTTTTCTTGTGCACCTCCGCCTGGATTTCTTGGTCGTTCTGGAATGCAAGTTGTTTAACATGGAATGCCGGTTGTTTAGCATTTCTCTGGTGGTGGTCTTATTCGGCGATTTTGTTGTTCGGGGAGGAGTCGGTCGCCATTCTACTGAGCTTGAGGTAACATAGCATTTTTAGGCTGTTTTTGTTGTTTTTGTGATCTCTAATGGCTTCTAACGGCTTTTTTCTTCCTGTTGCAAGTGTTGCAGGTGTGGAAAAGGATGTTGCAGGTGTGGAGAAGGTCAGGTGAGCTGTGGGGAGGCCTGTAACCGGTAGGATTTTTAATCCTACCAGCTTTACTCTCTGTGTTTTTCAACACAAGCACTCTAACAAGATATTTTGTGATATGTTTTGGCATTTTCTGTCTGTCTGTCTGTTTTGGCATTCTGTCTGTCTGTCTGTTTTGGCATTCTGGCATTCTGTTTTGGCATTTTGTTGTTTTGGAAAAAGTTTCAAACACTGCTCTGTTTATATGTTTATTAGTTGTTCAGAAAATTGGCTTCAGCCCTCGAATCTTTTCAAAGAAATATAATCATAATTTCTATCTTTAGCGGCATTTGTCTGTTTATAAATGGTTTTGGAAAAAGATTCAAGTGCTGCTCTGTTTATATGTTTATTAGTCATTCAGAAAATTTGTTTCGGCCCTCTCTTTTCAAAGAATTCTAATCATAATTTCTGTCTTTAGCGGCATTTGTCCTCTGTTTATAAATTGTTTTGGAAAAAGGTTCAAGCGCTACTCTGTTTATAAACCGTTTAGAAAATTAGCTTCGGCCCTCGTAAATTGCTGCGAATCTTTTCAAAGAACTGTAATGGACATTTGTATGGACATTTGTATGGAAGCCGTGATAGTTATACTGTTAATTTATTAGGGTTTAGCTCTGTTTAATTTTATGGCAGTATTTTGAGCAATTTTTTTAGGGTTTAGGGTTTTAGGCATTCTATGGCATTTTTGCTGTTTTAGGGTTTAGGGTTTTAGGCATTCTTTAGCGGCATTTGTCTGTTTATAAATGGTTTTGGAAAAAGATTCAAGCGTTGCTCTGTTTATATGTTTATTAGTCATTCAGAAAATTTGTTTCGGCCCTCTCTTTTCAAAGAATTCTAATCATAATTTCTGTCTTTAGCGGCATTTGTCCTCTGTTTATAAATTGTTTTGGAAAAAGGTTCAAGCGCTACTCTGTTTATAAACCGTTTAGAAAATTAGCTTCGACCCTCGTAAATTGCTGCGATTCTTTTCAAAGAACTGTAATGGACATTTGTATGGAAGCCGTGACAGTTATACTGTTAATTTATTAGGGTTTAGCTCTGTTTAATTTTATGGCAGTATTTTGAGCAATTTTTGAGGGTTTAGGGTTTTAGGCATTCTATGGCATTTTTGTTGTTTTAGGGTTTAGGGTTTTAGGCATTCTATGGCATTCTGTAGGAATTGTGCTAAGTTGGAATATTTGATTCTGCAAACAGATTTCTATGCACTTTTGAAACT